>PVJL010003834.1:0-146177 GCA_004026885.1 Lyroderma lyra | reverse complement strand
ATATATATATATATATATATATATATATATATATATATATATATATATATATATGGGCTGTCCAGAAAATTTCCAGCCATTTTATATAAAATTACAGGCATTTATGGCTGGATTTTTTTCCAGACAGTCTTCGTGTGTGTGTATGGGGGAGGGGGTTATATTTTAAATTGGCTTGGTGCTTCTGATTCTAGCAAAGATTGAGGCAAACCAATACCTGCACCAAGAATAGTTAAAAATATTTATCAAGTTAAAAAAACAGGCAAAAAACTTTTGAAGGCATTGAAAAGTTGCTGAGACAACCAGAAGTTGAAGGGATGATTCCAGAGAAGGGGAAATCTAGAAGAGGTAGATTCTATAGCCCCCCCACCCCACCCCCAATTCTTGCCAAGTCTGGGTGTTGGAACAAGAAGCTAAGAATCTAAGTCACCCAGAGGGCTCTTACTAAGAGACGAAGAAGACAGAAGAACATTTGACAATTTTGTGGGGCTAAAAAGTGAAAATAGAGACACAAGGAGCTAAAGACTCTGGTGAGAAGGGACTGAGCCAAAATTCAGCTCATTTTCCGTTCAAGTCATTTGCTTCATTCTGAAGCTGCAAGAAAGAGATGTCGAAGAAGCTATGCAGAAAGCCACTGAAAAACAGAGCAGACAGCTTTGCAATCTCTAGGTTTAGGACTCACCAGAGCAACCCAGTGACACCTTGGCTCTCAGAACCTGTGGGATGTCTACACGCCAGGAGTGTCACAAGTAGAAAAAGGCTTATAAACTATGATCCAGCTTTTAGTCACCTCTGTCCAACTGGATTAAGGTGATTGGCCCCTTATCTGCCTAGAAGAGGAAAGAAAAATCCTCTCTAAAGATACACAGTCTTGGGGAGTTCCTTGGTGGTGTAGTGGCTTAAGGTTTCGGCGCTGGCGCTGTCAATGCTGTGGCCTGGGTTCTATTCCCAGCCAGGGAACTACTCACTTACCCAAAAAAAAAAAAAAAAGAGAGAGAGAGAGATACACAGTCTCTACAATTTTTAAATATTCAATATCCAGCATTCAATGAAAACTTACCATGAATGCCAGGAGACAAAACAAAATAATCAGAAATTAAGACCCAGATACTAAAAAAGTAACTCTAATAAAAATGTGCAACCAAACATAGAAAGAAATGGAGAAAATTAAAGAAAAGATGGAGAATGTAAAAATCTATGAAAAACAGAAACAAACAGAAATTCTAGAAATAAAATATGTAATAACTGGAGGCAAGAGAGTCTGTGAATTGCCACATAGAATAAATACAAAGAAAACCATCCCTGGGGAGACTATAGCAAAACTTGAAAATGAGTAACAAACAGACTATCATATAAGCAGTCGTGGGTGGACATAGACATTACCTTCAAAAGAGCAACGATTAAAATAACAATGAATTTGAGGCATGAAAGATACTAGAAGATAGTGGAAAGACTTATAAGTGAAAGAATATAACTATCAATCTAGAATTTTGTACCAGCTAATATAGTATTCAAAAATGAGGGCAAAATAAAGACAATTTGAGTCAAAGAAAAACACAGAATTAAATCTGTTGCCAGGAAATGTACAGAAAAATAAATACCAAAGGAAGTTCTTTAAACACAAAGATAATGATCTCAGAAGGAAAACAGAAATGAAGGAATGATTGAAGAAAGACAAAAAGGGTATGTGTGTGGAAAATATACATGAATATTGACTGGAAAAACAACCACTTTTTAAGGCATTTAAAATACATAGAATTAAAATGCATAAAAACAATAAAGTAAAAGACAGGAAAGAGGTAAACAGATTTAAAGTGTTCTATGGTGCTAATATAGTCAGGGAAGTTATAAAAGCAATAATTTATATTAGACAAGAATGCATACTGTTATCCAGGATAACCACTAAAAGTGTAGTAAAAGATTGAAAAAGTAACAATCCAAAAGGGAGAAAAGTGAATCATCAAAATGAAAAGAAAAACCTTGATTAATCCAAAAGAAGAGGAGCAAAGAACAAAGATGAGATAGAAAATAAATAGTAAGGTGGTAAGTTTTAACACTATATCAATAATTACATAAAATATAAATGGACTAAATATTCCAATTAAAAATCTAGTTAAAAGAACAAAACCCAACTATCTGGTGCAAGCAAGTAAGTGACACAACTTAAATAAGAAGAGAAAAAAAGTTGAAAGTAAAAGAATAAACACTAGCACTAACTGAAAGCTGGTGTATTCAGTGGTCCTCAACCTTCCTAATGCCGCAACCCTTTAATACAGTTCCTCAGGTTGGGGTGACCCTCATAAAATTATTTTCATTGCTACTTCATAACTGTAATTTTGCTACTGTTATGAATCGTATGTAAATATCTGATACGTGTTTTCCAATGGTCATAGGCGACCCCTGTGAAAGGGTCGTTCGACCCCCAAAGGGGTCACGACCCACAGGTTGAGAACTGCTGATCTATACTAATATCAGGTGAAAGAGATGTTAGGGTAAGAAGCATTACTAGAAATAAAAAGGGATGTTTCATAGGGACAAATTCACAAAGAAGATATAGCAATAGCAAATCTGTATGTACACAATACCTGAGCTTCAAAATATATTAAAAATGAAAAAATTAAAAGAAGAAATATACAAATCTACAATCAGTGTGAGAGACTAACTCATCTTTTTCAGTAACCAATAAGAGCCAACAGACAAAAAACCAGGAAGGCTATACAAGAGCTGAATGAAATAATTAACAAACCTAAATTAACATATATTTAGAACACTTCACTCAACAATGACCAAAAAAACCACATTATTTTCAACAGATCTACATCATTTATCAAAATTGTCCATACTGGACCCTAAAGCAAACCTCAATAAATTTCAAACTGAACTCATTCAGAGTATGTATCTGACCACAGTGAAATTAAGCTAGGAAAAAAAAAGATAACTAGAAAATTCCCATCTGTATCTATACACTTCTGAATAATCCATACACTTCTAAATAATCCATAGGTCAAAAAAGAAATATAACTAGAAACTAGAACATAAATTATTAACATACACAACATTATAGAAACTTAAGGAATGAACTTCCACTCTGGCCACAGGGAGTAACTAACTGGTCCTGAACCAGCCCTCTGAGGTGATTTTTTTTTAAAATGGTTGCAAATTCTTAGACTCTTCTGACAAGAGCTGAGGCCCCTTGAGTCTGGGTGGACTCATGACTTATTAACCCAAAAGATTGGAACAGAAGTGACAGCACGAAGACTAGATCATAAAAGTCAATGCAAAATCTGCCTTGTGATTTGGAACAATGCATGCTGACCCCTCAGCCACCATGTAAAAAGTCTGACTACTCTGAGGCTGCCATGCTGTATGGAGACCCAGGCCACGTGGAGTGAATCGGGCACTCCAAGTGACAGAGTCAGCCGAGTTCTCAACCACCAACCAGCATCAACTCTCAGCTACATGAGTCAAAGTGGATGACTGGCCTAGTGAGGCCTTCAGATAACTGCAACTGCATGAGGGACCCCCAAGGAAAAGCTGCCTAGCCACTGCCTTCCAAAATTTTTGACTCACAAAATCATGAGCAAAATGCGAATATTTAAGTTGATAAGTTTTACTTACCAACTTAATTTGTCATGCAGTAATAGAACTGGAACTCTCTCCCTCTGTAAACAATGATAAAATTGGACAAAATATTTGAGAAAGGCACTTTCAGGAAGCGTTAAAGAGGCAGTACAAAACTGCAAATGCTGAAAAGGGGGAACTCATGAGATGAGTCCACAACCATCTAGCACTCTGCCTGAGGACAATTTCTACTGCAGCAGAAACTGCTGGAGCACCATCACTAAGCTGAAGAGGTAGAGATCAGGGTTCAGGGCAGCTTAGGTGGCTGATATTTTAGAGAGAAGGAAGGGAATTGTGCAAAGGAGTGGGGCTTGTGGGGGGGGGGGGGTGCGGGCTGCCTCAGAAGTCCAAGTGAAGGACTAGATGACTGTGACTACAGGCTTGGCTGTACACACACAGCATGAGATCAACCTATGCTTACCCGGTAACAGCAGTTTCTGGGTTGAGAGCAGAATAGAAGTCTAGCAGTGCTAGAGGAAGAGCAGGGCCAGGGGAATTTGGGAGTTTCAGACCTGCCAGAGTGGAAAGATCTCATTAACATCTTATTAATACCCCTACCATCCAGCTGAGACAAGAGAAAAGGCTGTCCCCAGGAGTAAGAACCACACTAGACTAAGACCTACACTGCTAGATCCTCCCTAAGAAAGTATAAACCAAGCCCTGACAAGACCTGCACTGCAGGGAGACAGAAGTTAGAGACTGAGTGCTGACAAATTAGGTCTGGGAAGCATCTTGGGCTTTTCAAAGGTTCGTACTAAAAAAGCATAAAATCAAGGCTTTATAAGTTCAAGGTGATCAATTAGTAGTTGAACTGCCTGCTAAAATTAGAATAAACACACTTCAGGGGAAGATAACATTTTTTAAAAAAACTGTTTAATCAAAAATTACCA
Organism: Lyroderma lyra; assembly: GCA_004026885.1. Lineage (NCBI taxonomy): Eukaryota > Metazoa > Chordata > Mammalia > Chiroptera > Megadermatidae > Lyroderma > Lyroderma lyra. The sequence goes on along the minus strand of PVJL010003834.1, from coordinate 141,669 downwards.
GATATGCAAAGAAACAGGGAAATGTGATCTATAGTCAAGAAAAATTCAATCAAGAGAAATCTAGATGGCCTAGATATTAGACTGCCAGCCAAGTCCTCCCTGAATAGTTTACCCACAGTAACTGTGAGAAATAATAAAATAAAATGTTGTTTTAAATCAGTAAGTTTGGGGGAGATTTAAGACATAACAATAGTAACTGAAACAGCAACCTGGTACCTGGAGTGCTGCCACAATAAAAAAAAAATTAAACCATGACATTAGGTTTGGGATCAAGTGGTGAATGGAAGCTGGAAGGGCTGAGATGGGCAGTAAAAGTGGTAAAAGCCTGAAGAGCATCAAGGAGATGACTGACAAAGGCTTAAAGATAATGTTATAGGAAGCTACAGGAAATGAGACCCTGTATCAGCAAGTTTAGCAACTCCAACACCTGCAGTAACATGGAGAGCAGAGATCAAATCCAGGGTAGACCTATAAGAAAGATCCTTTGTTATGATCTCAGAAATATTTAATGTAGTGCCTCCTAGACCTTTTTAAACAGACTAAAGACCTCCTAAAGATCTTAAAGGTATGCCTAGCATATCTTCTCGGTTAAAAACAGAACTTAGAAAAATCTTATTGTTCCATAGCAGCCTCCCACAAAGCCCAAATAGAAAGAAGATTATCTCAAAGAGATTTGTGGGTGAGGCTTTTGTCTAATGAAGTGGATTTTATACTAATACATGTGTTTGTAAATGAACTGTATGAGCCTGGACTGAAATGTAAAGAGACAGTACCAAATGAAAAAAAGGGTTTGGACTCTCAAAGTTCTAAAGACAGTGAGCAGGCTGAGTAATGCGGCTACTTTTTGTGAAATGCAAGGATTATTCGAAACATAATTTCTAAGGCTAGATCATAAAAGGCAATGTAGCTTCCCCCTTTGTTTGCTATTTCATCTGTGGCCATTATCTGACTGCGATAGAAGTTGGCAAACTAAGTTTAAAAGTTTTATGAAAATGCAAAGGTCATAGAATAATCAAAAGAATTTTTAAAAAGACCAACAAAGTTGGAATTTTTGCACTACCTAACTCAAGCTACAGTAATGGTTTTTGCATGAAGACAGACATAGTGTTTAATGGAACAGAATCCAGAATTAGACCACACATTGATGGTCAATTAGTCCTTTACAAACATACCAAAGTAATTCAATGGTTAAAGATAGCCTTTTCCACACCACTTGCAAAAGATGTCAGAGAGCCCCACTACCACTACCACTCTGCCTAAAATAGGCCCTTCCTCCTTATCCCTAGGATGCATTTCTTTCCTTTATTGTTTATATCAGAGGTGTCCAACTTTTTGGCTTCTCAGGGCCACATTAGAAGAATTGTCTTGGGCCACACATAATATACACTAACACTAACAATAGCTGATGAGCTAAAAAAAAAAAAAAAAAAAAAAAAAAAAAAAAAAAAAAAAAAAAAAAAAAAAAAAAAAAAGGTCACAAAAAAAAATCTCATAATGTTTTAGGAATTTGTGTTGTGCCACATTCAAAGCTGTCCTGGGCTACAGGTTGGACATGCCTGGTCTACATGGTTCTTATCAAGATCTAAGTTATTTTAGTCATTTGATTCAACACTTAACGACTTGTCTCTCCTAGAATGTAGCTCCTTGAGGGCAGTGATTCTGTCCATCTTCATCACCACAGATCTCTAAAGTCTAACAAAAATGCCTGCCATACAACAGATGCTCAATAAATGTCTGCTGGATGTTTTAATGAGCTTATTTTTATAAAAACTGCCACTAGAGAAAAGTATATATGAACAAAAAAGTCCACTGAAGTGCATCAGCTCTTATTCAATATGTTTATTTCTCATCTGCACACACACATTGATGTTCTCCGTGGACCAAGCTTTCCCTAGCTCTATAAATGTCATGGAAAGCCAATACATTTGCCAATAGGCATAAAGAAGTTAAAATTTCATGCAAACCACAATGTGATTCATCTTCAAAATAGTCATGGAAGCCAGTATGAGAAAAAAAAAATCTCATCACAGTTGCTACTTGGGAAGATGAATACTAAAAGGCATTAGTGGATTCTAAATTAAACACATCTTTAAAAATGAGATCTGGGAACAAGGGGACCAATACCATTCAGACTAACTCATGAAACAACCTAATACGTGGAGAAAGGAAGTGACCAGCCTTTGCACTTAGCTGTCACAGGGGAGTGGAACAGCTGTGAATCATCTTTCAAAGCTAGCAAGATTGCACAGGGTTTCTCAACCTTGGGACTACTGACATTCTGGGCCAGATAACTCATTATGGAGGCCATCCTGTGCAATATAAGATGTTTAGTAGCATTTCCAGTCTCTACCCACTAGATTCTAGTAGCACCTTCCATGTTAAACAATCAGACAACCAAAAATATCTTCATATATTGTCAAATGTCCCCTCACAGGCAAAACCACTCCTATGAGAACCACTGCTTTTAACACAATCAAGGCTAACAGAGTGAAGAAACCATCATTGGTAAACATAAGCACACATCTTCTCAACCCAACTGAAATCCTAGCCTTGTGCTGCAGACAGATTCAATTTTGACCCTGTTCAGCATCATGATGAAGATGTTTAGCTATCTCTGCAACCATAGGCAAGAATTATTGAGTTTTCAGCAAACCAGCCACAAAGCAGGAGCTTCTGAGCAAAAGGTATAAAGAAGATGGGCGAAGGCTGATGATACCTTTAATGATTCTAGTTAATTTTTTAACACATTTAAAGTTATGAGAAAATGCAAAGCAAATGCCTGGCTCTACTAAAATCTTATAAACAAGGTAATGTCTAAAATAATTCTTTAAAATCAAAACTTTAAAAATCCAAATTAAAGCCAAGATGCCAATGAGAACCACATTCTGGTCTTTAAAATATGCCTCTCCTATGTCCTCTTACTTTTTCACTCATGAAATAAATGACTATCAAACAATGGAAAAGACTGCTTAAATTGACTACAATAAAATAACAGGTTTTGTTTTTGTTTTTTTACAACAAAGAACCCTATGAACAATGTTAAGAGATAAGCCACAGACTAGATGCTATTTACAATATAAATAACAATGAAGTAGTATATCCAGAATATAATAAAGAACATTTACAAATATAAAAAACATCATCACCTCGAAGAGCCAAAACTGACAGAACTACTTCAGAAATTTGAGCTGGTTCTTAAAGTGTTCCCCCACTTTCTCTAATCACTCAACTTTATTATTCCACCACACATGAGAAAACAACCACTAATTTTGTTTCTCCTCCACCAGTCTTTATGCCAAACATGAACACTGCATCACATACTCAGCTTGATTTCCCATTCCTCCATCCTCCAGAATTCCAAAAGCAACCCCACACCTAGCCATCACCACACAGTAAGGAAGGGAAACACCACTGCCCAGGGAGTAGAAGGCGGAGAGACAGCCAAGTCTTATCTGGAACCAGCTATGGCTCATCCAAGAGCAACATGCCACCCAAGGCACCTGGTGACAGTGGCAAATGAGACCTTTGGCTTCCTTCGGGAAGAGCCCTTCCTTGCAGACTCTGCCAAAGGCCTCAAGTGACAATAGGCTGGCCACTATTTCCCCAAGAGCTCCCCTCCCAATTTTACCTCCAAGAGTCTCTCATCTCTTTTAAAAGTTTTTTTTGTTTGTTTGTTTGTTTTGTTTTGTTTTTTTAAGGAATGGGCTAGGGATCTCAATGGGAAAACAAAGGGATGGAATGTTTTCTTGCTTGTTTCCCTAAGTACAAGTGATCCAAACATGGGAGAAATAAAAGCAGAATTATAACACTCAAGCAAGTTATTCCTGAAACTTCAGCATCACTAAAGGGCCAGTGCTTCCTTCCCCTGCCACTCAGCACCACAGCGAAGAAAGTAGTTCTGATGCCACAGCTGCTGATGTTACAACCACAGAGGTGTCAGGCCTGGAGCTGGTTCAAGGGCCATGTCAGCTTGTGCTGGGTTTCCGGCTCCTCACAGAAGCTCCAATTGGCAGCCTCTTTGAAGGAGGTTAGAAAGCAACCTCCTACCATCTCCAGTGAGCCTGAGAGCTAAGAGTTAGAGAGGTAAACAGGACCTCTGCATCCCCAAAGTGGAGATATTAAAAGAATGGAGAGGCTGGTAGTGTAGTGGCTAGGCTTCGGCACTCTCAATGTCATGGCCTGGGTTCGATTCTCAGCCAAGGAATTACCCCCAGCCCCCAACCCCCAAGAAAAGAATGGAGAGAAAGAGCCTTGGGGATTATGGCCTTGCCCTCCAGAGCTCCAGCAGGTCAAGTCCCACATTGCTGTTCCAGTCACACCCATTCCCCCTTTTGGAAATCTACTTGGAACAGGGGCAGAGGCAGAGAGTAGCATACAAAGCTTTCCATAACATACAAACTCCACCAAGGGCACATGTCAGGGAATCCGCAACAAGCAAGAGGAGACCAGGTCAAAGAGAAACACCAACAGCTCTTTCTACTGCTTTTATTTGAGAGACGATTTGGATATCCACACTAAGGTGATAACCCTCCAAAACTTGTAATTGTTGTGTCTGTTAACCTAAGAGAACAGAAGAGAATAAAACTGGTCCTACAGACAAACAAAAGCATGCCAGTAACCAGGGGAGGAGAGATCAACGGAACTCAGTTTACTTTTCCATTCTACCGATGAACCCCTGAAGCACTGAGGTTACAAACCACAGAAAATAAAACCACAAAAGTTCCCATAAGGATTCAATAGTTGAGAAAGGGCTGTGAACCAAAACTGGGGCTTCACCAGCAGCACGTCAGACTTAGTAGCAGACGTCATGCTGGGCAATGAGAGAATGTTGCAGCACAGAATTTCTTCCACCAAATGCATTTATGTGTAACTGAAACATTTAGATGATTACTTCAGATTCTGAAGGATGCTAAGAATTTCTGATTTGAAAGCAGAGGACAGGGTAGGTTGAGGGGCAGGTGATGTGGAGGGCAGGACTCAGGACTCAGTTATCAGTTCCCATACCCCAGCCTAAAGAGAGCATCATTTCATAAGTCAGCTATGATTTAAAAATACATATAAAAAAGAGAGAGCATCATTTAAAGGCATGCCTTGGCAAAGCAAAAAACTATTGCATGCTGTTGACCTTCTGAACTGTCTCAGTCATTGAAACCTTATGTATTAACTCTGAGTACAAAAAGCTGAAGACAGATAAAACCCTTTCTACCTGGCCATATTATCAATAAAAATAAAACAAAAACATTTTCTGTGGGGTAATAAAAAAATGAAAAGAAAGTAAGTACACAAGAGCTGTCCAGAAAGTATCCAGCCATGTAATATGAAAAATAGAAGCATTTATGGCTGGGTTTTTTCCAGACAGCCCTTATGTATCTGGGAGCACACTACAGCCTTGCTTCCTGATAGGTGAAAAGAAGGAAAAATTAAAAGAAGAGTGACTGGAACATGAGTACTGTGGACAAAAATGGGGCTGTTATAAATCTGTAACGCACAAGGTGATCTGATCATAAATTCCTAACTGGGCTGGGTCATGATGGGTAGTTACCCAGCAGGCCCAAAAAAGGTTTATTTTCACCTTCTACTAGCTCTGTCCACTGTTCTTCTATATCACTGGTTCCTAAGAGGTGGTACGTTTACCCCTGTGGGTATGTGCTGGGCCATTCAGGGGTACATGAAAAATAATCAGTAATAGCAAACAATGACAACAACAACAAAAAACCCCAAAATCCCAAAAAGAACAAGTAAAGTAAAAAAATTCAAAATGTTTATTATGGAACAATAAATGTTAAGTTTGAATCACTGTTAATGGAGGCACTTCAAAATTAGATCACATTAGTGAATGATGATTGATGAGGGCATGGCTATGAACCCTTCCCCCAAATTGCTCTTTACCAGTCATTATGCACAGTTTCAGAACAATCATTTGTGATGTTTCCAGAACTTCCCCAAACATACAAATGCATTTGTAGCCAGACTGATCAGTTTAGTTACTGAGTAAAAGTAAGTGCATTGTCTTTAATTGTGATTCTTTTCAAGGAGTTTTTTTATTTAATGTTTAACATAGTTCCAGTTATTATTGTCAGTGGTTTTTAAGCGTTTCAGTTATGGATCAGTGGCTGAAAAGAGGAACAGTTAAAAAACCAAAACTTGATGTTGATTATAATCCAAGCTCAATGATCTCATTAACAATGTTTCAATCAGCTAGCAATCTGCATAACAATTATTACAAACTTCATATAACACGAATATTATTATTAATAAATTAAAAGTTTGTTAGATACTTGATCATCATTATCAATATTAAACTGATATGAATATTGCAAAATTAAATCTGTGGTTTGTACTTTTAGTGTAGTAATTTTTCTTTCCTAACTCATGACCTCATTTCCACTATTTTACATTAACATAAGCCCTGAACAAAAGTGTCAGTATTAAAAAACTGCTGTTTTAAAAACAAGGGGTACAATTTATAGAAATGGGTTTGAAAGGGGTCTACAAGTGGAAAAAGGTTGGGAATCAGTGAGGTTACATAACTTGGCAATCATTTTGTAATCCAATCACAGAGAATACCCAACCTTTTCTCCCACCTCCGTGTAATCTTCTTTATGTTCCCTCCTTAATTCCAAATGTATATTAAAGAAAAACTACAAAACTGTCATTCTCTGGAGCATGTGAGATCTTTCCTGGCAATTTAGTTTGGCTCAAATAAACTCTTATAAATTCTTCTCAGGTTGACAGTACACACTCTCTAGGCTGGAAGAGTATTCAGCTTGGCTCTCCCAGGACCTTGCACTCTACGGTTACAGCAATTCTACAGATCCCTACCATACTTGGTCACCATCAAAGGAAAAAAAAACCTCACCCTTGCCTTCTCTCCTCTCCTGATATTCAATCACAAATTCTGTGGCTAAAGAAGATACCTAAATGTCCCAGACTACTTCTGTCCCTACCATTTTATCACTTGGTCTGGATTCCTGCACCAGCCCCCAGTCACCCTGCTTCCTAATTGCTCCCCCTCCAATCCACATTGCAGAAAGAGAAAGTTTTCTAAGTCTGATTATGTCACAGTTTCCACCCACCCAGATCTTTTAAAACTGTCCCTTATGTCTTACAATAAAATCTAAAATGCCTAAGGTCTTTTCTGACTGCTAGCCTCCAGCCTTCTCTCTGACCAGGTCCCTCCAACCTCCTCCACCCATACATGCTCTCTAGCCTCAAGCACAGTGCTCTTAAGGGTCTCTGGGCCTTTGCTAATGTTTTGTCCCTCTTTCCCCATCTCTTCATCTAATGGTTATGTATCAGATTCTAAGGAACTCACACTCTTTCAGGTCTCTGTTTAAAAGTTAGCCTCCAGAAAGTCTTCTCTATCTGTCTTCCTTTTTATTTCAGCACGTGCCCAACAGTGCTAAGCTTCAGTGCCTGGTAACACAGCTGCAGAAGAGAAAGTTAATAGCTGCTGCTATCTCTCTTGGTAGTTGCTGGGAGAACTGCATTTAAACCTGGCACATCCTGTTTCTGTATTCTAAATTGGACCAAAGACACCAACTGAAGACTTCAGAAGATGATTCAGAAAATACTTAAAGACCTTCTCCTCAGGAGGGTCACTGGGTCACTCTGAAATGAGAATAGCCCCAGCACCAGGTCTGTGGTGAGCCCTGCTGGATATGGACCCCACCCTCTGCCCAGTCATGCCAAGGCCATCCAACAACTGCTCTATCATGAGCTCTGCTCCCCGGGCTCTAGCACTGGGGTCTCTAACCCATCCGCACTGCTTGTTATTTCTACTTCAGCTAGATTTACAGGTGTTACAAATATTAACTGATTCAGTCTTCAAAACAACCCTATTAAGTAGATGATGCTGTAAGTATTCCCATTTTATAGATGAGGAAAGTTGCCTCACAGGCTGTAAGTAGCAAAGACAGGATTGGAACACCGTCAGCAAGTGCTTGACCTGGCCCCAGAGATCACTCTCTTAGCCACCACACTGCATAGTCCCCTTCTACTCCCACTTCCCAGAAAGTCATATGGGCAAAAAATAAAGTTCATGGAAAAGAGATCAACACCTTACTTAAGTCAAGCCTGGGAAGACTTTTTCAGGGCAAGGGCAACATGTAAATTTCTCCAAGGGTCACAGTCTACTAGCTATTTATTTTGTTATTCAGGCAGTCACCCCAAAATTGCTTGGCAATCAACCGGTGGACCACGATTGGTGCCAGGCCTGCCTTAAGTAATCAGGAAAAAGCAAATTAAACCCACAATCAGAAGAAGCTCTCACTCCATGGATTACTGCAAAGGAGTATTAAAAGTCCTACAAAGTCACTCTGAATAACTGAGTCAATGTATGATATGCTTTTCAGATGCAGGTTTACAAAACAATCTTCTGCCCACAGCACACCCAAACTCTCTGACCCTTGGTGTCCCTAAGCCCGGCACCCAGAAAGGAAGGACAGAAACTGGTATCAAAACTGGCACAAGTTAACTTTGAACAAGCAAGTCACCCTAAACTCTGACTTAGGCTTTTCTGAAAAATCAGTCCAACAACGATATTCATGTTGTCTTAGGAAAAGGTAATACAAATTTCTGGGGAAGGAGAGAAGGAAGACAAGACAAATACAGAATAAAAAGATCTGATCTGAAACTGTATTTAAGGAATGCCTCTGGTCATCTAAGTTGAGAACAAAATGCTGACGTGTAATAGGGAGCTATTAACACTGTCTTGGTCTGTCTTAGCACCCATCTCACCCCACTACTTCACAGCCTGGTGATTCCTTTTTGTTCCTTAAAACATGCCCATCTTTCCCTGTCTCCTGCTTAAACAAGGGAACAACAGGTTACAGACTTTTCACTTTGTGAAAAAGAACCTAAAGGTTCAATAATGACTTGCCCAAGATCATAAAAGTTTAGGTGCAGATGGCTGCCTTGCCCTGAGGGGTGTCTCTCTCACATGCCAAAAGCTGCAGCAAAGGCTGCCCAGGCTATAGCTGCAGCCTGGCTTGAGCCAATATGGACTGCCCCCAATTTCTCTTCCATCATCAATTTCTTCCACCCTACCTGATCACTCCCACTGGCAAGTTAAAAGAGTAACCTTTTAACTTCTAAAAAAGCCTTTCCTTGATCTCAAATATCCCTTCATTTACTGCCACTTTTTCTGTTTCTTCATATAGCAGAACTCTTCAAAAGAGTTTTCTATTCTTGGAGTGTCCAACTCCTCCTAACCTGTTCTGGTTTGAGCTCCTATCACAGCCCCAAAACTGTTCATCAAGGGCAGCTCCACACTGCCAAATCCAATGGTCAATTCTTAGTCTTCATACAGCAGGGCTATTGGTAACCTTTAACTAACATAGTTGATCACTCCCTCATTGAAATTATTTCTAAAATTTGACTTGCACAGCACTTTTCTCTTGGGTCTCTTGCTGCCTCTTTGGCCATTTCTTCTCAGTCTTCTTTTCTAGATATCCTCATCTCTAGTTGCCTAGTGCTTAGTCACCCAGACTACTTCTCTCTAACTTCTCTTATTCCTCAGATGATCTCATCCAGACCCACAATTTAAGTACCATTTACATATAGATATACTCAACATACTTTTCTCTACAACAGAGTTCTCCTGTGAACTTCAACTCAGTACTAGTCTCAATACCTTCTGGACATCTCAAATTGGAGGCATAAGAAATGTTAAACTTGTCTCCAAAACCAAATTCCTGTCTGCCCCCAGTCTGTGTCTCTCCTGGAATCTTCCCAAATTCAGAGAATGGCATCTTCAAGTTGCTCAGTCCAAAAACCTTGGCATCCATCCTTATTGCTCTCATACAATCTACATCCATTTCCTCAACAAACCTATTGGCTCTATCTTCAAACATCCAGAATCCAACTATTTCTACCATCTCCACCAAGCCACCACTGCCTACTGCCTGTACTCCTAATTGGTTTCCCTGTTTTTGCCCTTATCTCCCTGACAGCCTGTTCCCCACATATCAGCCAGGGGACCTTTAAAACCTAAGTCAGACTGGGTCACTCCTCTGCTCAAACCCCACAAAGGTGCTTACCTCACAGAATAAGGCCCCACACAGTTTAACCCTACATTTTCTCTTCCACAACCCTTATCCTGTTACACTCTGCTTCAGCTACCCTGGCTCCTCGGTGTTCCTCCCTTACCCCAAGAAAGCTCCTGCCCAAAGGAGCTTTGTTCTATCATCCTACCTGCCTAGAATGCTCTTTCTATAGACAGTCACATGGCTAGCCCCTTAATTTCTTCATAGCTCAACTCAAAAGTAATCTAATCAAGCGAGTTCTTTCTTGACCATTTTACATAAAACAGCATCCTTTTCTTCATAGCACTTAACATCTCTGACATACTCTTTATGCATAATACTTACTTGTCACATGCCTCTACCTGTGAGAGTTAAATTCCTATAAGGAGAGATATTTTTATTCCCTGCTATATTCCAAAAGTCCATGACAATCCCTAGCAAAGAGCAGGTGCTCAATAAATAGTGAATGATTGAATGAATCCATTCCTTTCCTCTGCTGCTCTCACACACTGTGTGGCTCTCCTGATGCCCTCTGCTTTCTTTGAGACCTGCCATATTTTTAGGCATTGATACTAACTGGGCTATAGTTTTTTCAGCAACTTTGAGTCCTAACGGATTCAATTTCAACTAATGCATTTAACAAAAAGTCTGCCCTGATATACTTATAAAACCGATGGTGGTCTGTGGACTAGAGATCAGTCACTTAGATTCACAGATAGATGGATAATCTTATTCACTGAATGTTAATGGTCCATCTAAAGGGAAATCTCTAGCAAAATATCACCAGGTTCTATTCTCAGTTCCATCCAATCCCATTTTCCCCCATGACATGGATAGCCATTACAGATGACAGAAACCATTACTAAAGCTAAATGGAAGCATGTATGCATACAAAGGGTTGTATACGAATATTCATAGAGTATTAATTTGTTAAAAAACAAACAATAAAAACAGAAAAACATCCACCCCACCTGAAAAAATTAAACTGGGGATTATTCTACAATGAAAAGAAATAAACTGTTAATACACACATGTGTGAATATTAAAATAATTATGCTGAGTTAAAGAAGCCAAAGCCCCCCACCTCCCAAAGCAAAAGAGGATGAGTATACTATGTGGTTCCATTTACACAACAATTCTAGAAAATATAAAGTAATCAATAATGACAGAAAGCAAATCAGTGGTTCCCTGGGGACAGAGTTAAAGAGCAGAGAGAGGAGAGAGGAACTTCAAAGGGGCAAAAGAAAACTTTCAGGGATGATGAATATCTTCATTACCTTGATTTTTTTTTTTTTTTTTTTTTTTTTTTGCTTTTTGGTATGTGGGTAGCTCCCTGACTGGGAATTGAACCCAGGCTGCAGCGCTGACAGCACCAATGCCGAAGCCTTAAGCCACTACACCATCAGGGAACTCCCATTACCTTGATTTTTACGATGGTTGGTGTGTGTGTGTGTAGTATAGTATAGTATAATTAAACCTCAATAAAGCTGGAAAAAAACAGAAATAAGCATAAGTAACTTTTGAAATTTTGAACTGTACAGCATTCTGACTATACTGTCTCAGTGGGATATAGGAAAAGAAAAATCTGCAAGACAATCTTGAATTTCATAAATTTATTAGTAGTGGAACTATTTGAAACTATTTTGATTATACCATAGTACTGAACAAATGAGTAAATACTCTGATGTTGCTGGGAACCATGTTCTCACTGTGGGTAAAGAGATACAGGTATGGAATGGGAAAAGGACTATCATGAAAAGTTTTGCTATGAACACATGGTTTTTAAAATAAATGTACTTCCTAGCTCTATCCACCAAAAGAGCCTACAATCAATTATACCCCAGCAATACTGAGCACATGTACAGCCCAGATCTTGGTTTCTAAATACCATTCCCCAATGAAAGAAACCAGGTTTTCTTGGAGAAAAGGCCAAATCCTGGGTTTCAACAGAGAAAATACAAGCCAATCCTGGAACATACTATTGTGCCAGAAAGAATAGGAAGTGCTCACAAACTATAGGGGACATGTCAAAGGAACACACAAGTCAGCTGGAAGGGGCTCCCACTAGCCAAATCTGGGACAATTTTAGCAACAAAATGAACAACAGGAATAGATTCTATCACATCTAATTTTAAAAAAGAATCCAAGACCCTACTGATATTTTATTTTTAAAGTAAAATGAGAAGGGAAGGATCACCTTTACCAAAAATGCAAATAAACGGTGAAAAAATACAGAATCAGAAAAATCCCCATTTTGTAGCCACCATATTAAGGACTGATTCAGGCAAGGATCTCAACTGGAAGCTAAAATAAGTGAGTGAAAGAATGGAGGTACTGGATATTCCCACAGTTTTAGTTTCACAGCAAAAATGAGAGGAAGATACAGAGATTTTCCCACATACTCCCTGCCCCTATACATGCATAGCTTCCCCCATTATCAATATTCCCCCACCAGAGCAGTACATTTGTTAGGACTGATGAACCCACATAGACACACCAGTATTACCCAAAGTTCATAGCTAACATTAGGGTTCAATATGAGTGTTGCGTATTTTATGGGTTTCGACAAATGTATGTATAATGACATGTAGCCACCATTATAGTATCATACAGAGTAATTTTGCTACCCTAAACATCTTCTGTGCTCTACTGATTCACACCTCTCTCTACTCCAAACCTCTGACAACCTCCAACCTTTTTATTTTTTAAAAATAAAAACTTTAGAAAAGTAAAAATTAAATACCATGGAATTACAAATAATTCTGATTTTTAAGAATTTTAAATGGCACATGGAAAACAACATATGATAGGATTATAGTTTTGTAAAAATATAGAAAAAATATTCTAGAAATACAACAAAACATCAGCACTCTTGCTAACTCTGGGAGTGATTTTTGTGTTCTTTATAATGTACTATATTTTTCCAAAATTTATTTTAGAAACACATATTACTCATAACCAGAAAGTTATTGTTAAATAGTAAAATCAATAATCAATTTGGCATTATGTCCATACAAACTTCAGACTCCAGACATACTCTCCAAAGAAGGATCTAGGACATTATGTAATCACAGGGTTCATAACATTTATTTAAAACTATTCTTAGAAGAGGAAGAAATCTAGGCTCAAAATAGGGATGTCTAATGTGAGAGAAAGGCCACAATACATGGTGAAAACTACAACCCTCCTACCTAGGCTGCCCATGAAGGGCCCTGGGAGCTTCCATAGGAGGGAGAAAACACTGGCCAGGATTCCCACTGGAGTGCTGAAACTCCTCCTTCCAGGTGCAATTCATGAAACAAAAACCACCCACTCTGATCTTAGTTAAAAATGCTAGAGGCTCCCATACACTTCCTCCACTTCCAGCTGCTCAGGGAGCATAACTTTCCTGCAGACTGCTGCTATTTATTGGTATGTCCAGAACTCACAGCGAAAGGCACCTCTTAGAACCCAAGCAAATAAACTCTGCCTTCCACGTGTATCTCAAACCACACCACGGGACCTACCTGCTTGGGCCCCTGTCTATCTCATCCCAGACCACTCTGCCCTTTGCTCTCCATGCTGTAGCCATGATGGACTCTACCTTCCTGATTGTTAAACAAGCAAGTTTGTTCCCACCCCAGGGCCTTTGCCTTGGCCCTCTGCCTAGAACACTTTATCCCTGATTCTTTATATTGCAAGCAAAGAGGACAAGCAGAATGGGGTCAGAGGAAAAGCAAAAAGCTCCCTGTAGGAGGGTCAGAGACCCAGGGGTTGAAAAGGAGACCAGCTTTCCTCACCTAGTGGTCCAAGGTAAGGGGAGTAGCCCAAGGCCAAAGTTGACATCAAGGAGGCTTTCTGTCAATAAGATGGGTGTGAAGCAAGTTCCAGAAGGGACTAAGCATGCCACATATCTCCCTGTAGTTCTTGGATCCTGATATCCTGATATGCCATGTAAAACAGAGAAGAATAATATGAAAAAAAAGGCCTATATGTTCAAAAAGATGTGCCCATCAAGCCAGTCTGTGTCCAGATCTCAATTAACTTAAATCAGTGCTTCTCAAACTTTTCCACTGAGGGGTACTAAATGCTCACCAAGAGATCGGACTTGAAGCTGACTGGGAGGAAAAACTAAGCCAGAAAAACCACTGCGTAAGGAAAGCCAATTCTGGGGGCATCAGGTTTTGAGCCTCTGTCTCTAATAATGACAGACCCCAAAGTCCTGTAAATTCCACTGCAACAAACCTGACTATTTACTCCTCCTGTGCAGGTCAACTGACCCAAACAGTTCAAATCCTCATTAAATCTCCTCATAAAGTTCTACCACAGACCTAACTGGTCTTTCCTGTCTACAGGCCATCTCTCTGTACCCTGCTAGAGTCACTTTACTAAAAATCACAGGCCTAATGAATGCTCCTCAGTAAAAGCTTCCATTGACTTGATGCTGTCTATAAAACAAATTCTAAACTCCTCCATGATGTGACCACAGGCCATCATTCCAGTCTCACTCTGGTCACCTGCCTACTGTGTCCAATTCTGTATCAAATAAGATAGCTCCTCGTTCTCCAGCCAATGGGTACTTTCCCTTCTCCTTTGCCTTCATTCATGCTAATTCTTCTTCTTGTCCGCTCATCTCTGCTCAACAATATCACCAGTCACCTTCTTCCCTCAGAGTACAAACTAAGGGAGAAAGCAAACACTCCACAGTCAAAGGGATTATATGACCGGGAGGTCTCAGAAGCAACATGGGTTTAAGAAAGGAGCGTGGCTTTAGAAACCGAAGGCCCAGCTTTGCCACTTTCTTGCTAAACTACACTGAGTGAGCCACTCGCCTTTCTGTCTCCAGTTTCTCATCTGTAAAATGGGTCTGCCCTCGTACCTACCACACAGTATTACCAAGATAATCAAGTAGGAGAAAGTGTGTCAAAATGCTTGTGGGGGACAGAGCTAGTGCTCAGAGGGAAAGTCACAGTTTTCTATGCTTATGTTGGGTGGGGGGAGGCCCTGAAATGAGCTTAATTAAGCACATCATGCTTAAGAAGTTTGAAAGCAATGCAAAATAAACCCAAAGAAAGTAGAAAGAATATTGTAAAGTAGAAATTATAAGAAAAGAAATACAATAGAGGGGATCACCAAAGCCAAAAGATAGTTCTTTGGAAAAGTCAGTAAGATTATTTGGACATTTCTGTAAACTATGATGAAGCAATATAAAAGTGAGCTATTGTTATCCAATAGGGATGAAACTTGAAATAAAAAGGGCTGAAGTAACAGTTTCCTTTTTGAAAGGGTTTCTCAACCTTAGCACTACTGACATTTTGGGCTGGATAATTGTGCGTAGGAAGGGGTTGTCCTATGCAATGCAGGATGTTTAATAGCACCCCTGGGCTCTACCCACAAGGTGCTATAGCATTTCTCCCCCACCCGCTAGGAGTCGTGACAACCAAAATGTCTTCAGACACCGTAAATGTCCTGTGGGAGGCAAAATCTTCCCAGGTTGAGAACCACTGCTCTAAGAAAACAACAGGGCCACTTCATACTATGCCAACTAAGACTAGATTATTCATAGCTATTCCTAATTTTAGAATAGCTGGTTGTTCTGCTGTTAGGACCGTGGGATGACCAGCAAGTCAAGGCAAGTCTGAAGCAAGGGCAGGACTAAAGAATCAGGCAGGTCTTGGGTGCTTCAGCAAAACTGCATAGTGTGTTAAGATGAGAGGACCAGAAAAGCTCCAAGAGCTGAATCACAGTGGCAGAGTTGCCATAAGTAAGAGAAGTGCCACTTTTATTGGGAATGGGGGTGGTTATAGAACTCTAAAACTGTAGTGAAACATAAAAACAGTCTTTGAATCAAATTCCAATAAGTCAGATACCCTAGCAGAGCAAGAGGAGACAGTACCTACAGTACATTTTTTTATCACTCTGAACTTCATAAGCAACAAAAATAAGTCATGTCACATTTTAAAAATACGATTCCATTTGAGAATTGTATAAACATTTTTTTAAAAACACTTCAATTGCACAGCTACATTATTCTGAGACAAAGAACAATTAAATTCTTGATAATTTTAAATAAATAACAGTAAAGTCCCTGAAAGCATAGCATGTTAATTTTTGAATATAAGACTATAAAAGGAGAAAGTATTCCAAGAAACGAAGGGGTGTGTGTGTGTGTGTCTCCTTTATACTCACCAGCAGCACTAAAATCCAATCTAAACTTGACAAGAGCTCTACAGGTATCTGAAAATGTAAGCTGAGGACCCAAATGATAAAAAGCAAAGTGATGCAGCTACCTGACGACTCTGACACCATCTTAGGAACTATGAGAGCCAAGCAACACAGTCTGCTGGGGCATCCTCACACCACTGTCTTCTGTTATTTCTACTCATTCTACTCTACAGAAAGGAATAACGGAACCAGCTGAGAGGAGACTCCAACTGAGTAAGCTAACAGTGGACAGCAAAGATGCTGTCAGGGGGGAAAAAGTGAAATGCTCATTTCCCTGCCAGGGATGAAGTGGAAAATGGGGCGGCGACTTCTAGAGGAATGAGGGAAAACTGATCCCTGAACCATATGGCAGCTGTTAGGAGGAATGAGAACTTAAGATAGTAACATCAGCAAAGAAAGAGGATCAATGTTCACAGTCCTGGAATCTGAAGAATGGCAGAGCACATTTTCCTAGGCTCCTTCAGATTCTAGCGACGATGGTCTAACGCAGTGTTCCGTTCCATTAGGACAGTCTGTTATAAACAAACTTCATCCTTCAGTCAATAGGAAGCTTACAAACAACTAAATCCCATGCCATAGGAGGCTGGAAGTAACAGAGAAGCTCTGTGGCATGCCAGATGATCTAACATTGAAGATATAAAGTCCAATGCTACTTCAACAAGTTGGGAGCAAAGGAATGGGCAAGCCAAACAAAGCAAACAGGAGTCCGGCGGGGGGGGGGGGGGGGGCCCTACCAGCTATGGAGGAGCAGTTCTCTCCTAGTAGGTGCAGTTTACAATCACTTGAAGGGCTGGGAGGCAGAGTGGCACAGAAGGAGATCCAATAAGCTTTCTGGAGTTGTGAATGTGTCTGAGAACCTCTCCCCTGATCATCCCCTCATGTCCAAACTAGCAGAATGGGAAGTGTAATTTCAGGAAACTTACAGACCCCTCACTGTTACCCCCATGCCTACCTGTAGCCATCTCACAGGTCCATGACCCCTAGACCACAAAGTGTGACCACAGGGACTCTGCCACTGATTCCTCCATGACTCAGACAAGTACGCTCCACTCTCAAATCTTTGGACCTGAGTCTGAACGACTGTCAAAGCTGAGCTATGTAAATGCTAAAGGTCCTTCTAGCACAAGGGCGAGGCTTATGTAAAACAACACCCATTTCCTGAGAAGGAGCATATAAGTTCGTTGCTGCCGTGTTTCCAGTCTCTGTCTTCTCATGATGGATGATGTAAGAAATCCAAGTAGAAACACCACGCTCTCCCAGCAAGAATTCCACTAGAACAGATAAGGCCACCCCATCACTTGGCAGAGCCACTCACCATCCAGCAGGCTGTCCTCAGCATCCGGGTCATGTCCCTCCTCTGCCACCTCCTCCTCCTCCTCCTCCTCTTCCGCATCCTCCTGCTCCACGTCTGGGTCCAGGTCGGGGTCACTCCCTGAGGCGGATTCGTCTGACATGGCTCCCAGAGGTTCTCAGTGGGCATTACCGACTCATGGTCCCCTGCAGGTGTCCTGGGAGGAAGACAAGAAGCACAGAATCACCAAGGGTTTCACTTAGGAGCACGAATTTTTCAAAGAGAAAATGCCAACGGTGAATTCTCTGGAGCTTTTCTAAGCAGGGTAAGCTAACCATGACCAAACTGCAACCTTCCCCACAAGTCACCAGTCTTGCCATGTATGTCAGTTACTCTGACCAGCTCAGCTCCTCTTAGTTGCTTAGACAATATCTTAAAGTGACCAAACAAACAAACACACTAGGCACCTCAGAACTCCCCTTTGTTCATTCCTTCGTGCATCAGCTGTTCCCTGAGCACCAACTCTCTATCCCTATATATAACTACACATATACACACATATGGCTATATAATCACAGGCACTATACTAGGCTTTGGGGACACAGTACAAGCAGAATAAAGCCTGTTGGGGAGTGCTAGAGGATGGTGTGCCAGAAGGAGCTGCTATTTTACATGGGGAGGGGGCGGGTAGAGAAGTTACCACTGAGCAGAGGCCAGAAGGAGAGGGAACCACATGGACATCTGGAGGGAGTGCTACAGGCAGAGTGAGCAGCAAGGGCAGAGCCTGGAGTGGGAGGAACTGCAAGTGGGTCCTGCCCTGTAGCACTACAAAGAAGACAGCCCACTCTCCAATCACCTGCATGAAGGGCTCCCAGCAGCATACTGCCACTCCTCCAAGGCATGTGGGAAGCCACAGAATGCCCCCTTGCACATCTCTGCTCTCAGGCTTTGTCCTACCTCCTGGCTCAGTTCCAGCTTCATTTCTACCAAAAAGCCTTTGTCTACAGCCTCAGCCCTCTGGGATCATATTCCCTCTTCTGAACTCCATTAGCCATGCTGACCATGCTGACCTTCACAGAAGGCTTCTTATGGGCTACCTGGCAAAGTGGTTTGTCTTCTTTGGTTTCTCACTTCCTGGGCCAACAGTAAATCCCAAAGGGCAGGGATTTAGCTGGGAATTGTTTCTTTGTATCCTGGAGCTAGAAGCATGTCCTACTGAGATCATTCATTCATTCACATTCATTCACTCATTCACTCATTTGCCCATCTGCTCTATTATGTCTGGTATGTACCAAGCACTGTGCATGTCTGTCTTTACCATTAGCTGTAAAGGTCATTTCATCTTGAGAAAAAAAACAAGGTAAAGAGAAAGCTATACCATTAGCTGTAAAGGTCATTTCATCTTGAGAAAAAAACAAGGTAAAGAGAAAGCTAGACGAAGTGCTCTGTGATGAGACAAACTGCTGCAGACAATCACATCAACAATCAGGCCATCCTAAAATTGCTTGCACCTCCCAAAATAAAAACTGAAACAAGTCTCTAATTATTCAACACAGAAACTATTCCTGAACAGAAATCTCTTATTAAGGTGCAACACAAGTTGAAACAAAGTCTATGTTCTCCTGAACAGAAACAGAAACAAAATGAAGCAAGCTGGATCTTTTAGAGTTTTGGAAAATTAGAATTTAAGTTTAAGACTGTTCAGTTTAAAACCACAGGAATTATGAGTGTGTATGTCATGTACTTCATCTCTCAAAACAACTAATAAGCAAAGAACAGCTGTGAAATGATTCAGTTATAAAATTTAAATTTTAGCAATAAGACACTTCCAAAAACATCTACAAAGGGCATTAAGGCACAAGGGAAAGTAAGCTACAAATACAAATTAATATAACTAATGCTGAGCTACCATCCACTGAGTGACAAAGCAGAGTCCAAATCTTTGAGGGAATGACTATCTTATGTCTTTAGTTCATTAGGTTTCAGATAGGAAGTATTAAATCAATTAAATAGCTGCTATGGAAGTGACATTTATTTCTGAACATTAGTATGATGATAATTCATCAGCAATGACGCTGTGTTTGGAAGTCAGAGTTCACAATCAGCATAACCCCTGTTTCATCCCAGGCTGCTCTGAGACAAATGTTTTGCTTACCCTGTGCTTGGCTGATTCTGGAGCGGTTTTCAGAGAACAGTTTTTAATTAGCAAGTACTTTTAGGTAATCTGAATGCCTGTCACTTTAGAGAAGAAATTGTGTAGTGGTGGCAGAATGACAATCACTTAGAGATAAACAGTAACAAGGAAAAGTGTCCTGTAAAGCCTCAGTTAACAAACACCTTCAAAACAACCTCAGCCCCATGCTGATAGAAGCAAACATCAATTAAACATCCAACAACCACACATACTAATTTATTAGAATAGAGGAGACACTGCTCCAACCGCCTATTCAAAATCTCTGAACAGAGGATACTTTACTACCATCAGATGCCCACAACAGAGAAGCTGCTGGAGAGTGATGGATTTCTTAAGTCCCACCAAATTTGGTTTTTCTCTGTCCCTCCCTCCCACAATGAGCCACTAAATTTCTTCTCAGAGATGACACAACAAGTTTTTTTCTCAGCTATTTAGAACCATGCCACTACTTAAAGGGCAGGTTTTACTGTTAATTAGTGATCTTCAAAAAGGAAACAAAGGGAAAACGGAAGGGAAAAACTGATCTTGGGGGCAGCAGCACAATCAGTTATGTTCTGTCTCTAAGGGGCTGCCCCCATCCCACACACAGACGCAGACACTTCCGTGTGGGCACAGCCTTTCAGAACACAGGGAAGGCAGCCTGATTTAAGAAATTAGCTCTTCGTAGAACTGTCAGACAGACACGAGGGGAAGGGTCACTGAGAAAAAATGCATCTCTCTTTGGCTCCTCATTCCATGTGAACAATGCTGCAATCCCCAGTGAAGAGGAGCGCTGCCTCTAAAACAGAGAAACTGGGAGAGTGATTATGGGTGTGCCACGCCATAATGAGCACCTGCAGTCCACAGAACATATTCTGGGAATCAAATTCTATTTTAATGAAACTGGACAATTAGCTATTTAAAGGAACTCTAAAGAGAACCACTCTGAAAAGCAAATATTCAATCCCCAAGTAATATGTTAATATCTATAGTTTAACATATTGGGTTTGCTAAAAGGAGACGATAATTATGAAGGAATCCACAGTTAATCCCAGTATAGCCCCTCAGAGCAATCTTGAGTGAAAGAAAAGGTTCTCTGCCCTGCTAAGTTCAAAGACAAGGACACCTGTCTATAGAGTGGCACCTGACCAAATAATCAGTGGAATTAATCATGTGGGTACAGTCCTTAGACACACCCCTGGGGGGAGAGTGCAGAGGAGAAACACACACACACACGCACGCGCGCGCACACACACACGCGCGCGCACACACACGCAAGCACACACACACACACGCAAGCACACACACACACACGCAAGCACACACACGCGCGCGCGCACACACACGCACACACGCGCACGCACGCACACACGCATGCGCACGCGCACACGCACATGCGCACACACACACACATGCGCACGCACACACACGCACACACATGCGCGCACACACACATGCACGCACACGTGCACACGCTTGGAGAGTCCATACGGATCATATACGGCCGCACCACAGCGGGCAGCCCGTGCAATTTCAGAGAATTCTTTGTGGTCCTTGGCAGCACCCTGATCCTGTTTTTGATATAAAAGAATCCATTCCAAACTGTCATGCCCTCATTAACTTTGGTGACCTTGAGTAGTATATTAAATCTCCTCAAATGAACCCAAAGAAATTCAACAGCAAGTGCCACTCACACATTTTTCCGTTAAGAATACAACCAAAACCATGCATTTATGGTAATTTACGATGTAAAAGAGATTGACCTCAATGACAAATAATAAAATAGAACCATTATAACACTATACTGTAATAAAGGTTGTGTGAACGTGATCTTTCTCTCCCTCTCAAAAAACAGGGTCCAACACAAGTAACGCCCCCATTTTGTGAGCTGGTAATCTATACCAAATCTTTTATTACAAAATTATAAGCACATAATTCTGTAACAACAATATCACACTCAAGTACACATTAGGTGCCATTTTAAGTGAAATGTCCAAATTGTTGTCCATCTCATGCAAGAAATTCACATACAGGGTCTGGTGTTACTTCTGCAGGACCCTGTATCCTATTGTACTGTACTCACTTTCGTGGTGATGTGAGATGATATAATGCCTATATAATGACAGGAGATGAGGTAAATGACACACAGACATGGGGCTACTTTGAAAGTCAATCTGATAACCAGCATTGGTTAATACAGGTGTGTGATATATACAGTGTGGATATACTGGACAAACAGATGATTCCCGTCCAGGGCAGGATAGAGCAGGATGGTGCGAGATTTCATCATGCTACTCAGAATCGTGCACAATTTACAACTTACGAATTGTTTATTTCTAGAATTTTTCCATTTAATATTTTGTACCATAGTTGACCACAGGTACCCAAAATTGTATAAAATGAAACCATGAATAAGTAGAACTCCTGCACCCATAATTATCTGAAAGGGCTATTAAAACACTCCTCCTTTTTTCCAACTACATTCTTCAAGTACTTCAACAATACAGTAAGTCAAAACAGACTAAATACAGAAGCAGACCTGAGAATCCAGCCATTTCTATTTGGTAAGACATTTTCAAATTTTCTAATGTGTAAAACAATTTTACTCTCCCAATTGTTTGAAAAAAATAGTTATTTTTCATTTAAAATGCTATTTATGTAAGTATATGAGTATTTTTAAATGAATCAATTTCTTTTATTTCTCAGTTTTAATATCTACTAGAGCAAATACTAATATAAGGACCCATATAAACAAAAGCTCTTTGGGATCTTCAATAATTTTTAAGAATATGAGAGAATCCCAAGACCAGAAAATATGAGAACAGCTATTCCAAGACAAGACTCAAGATCTGTATTCTCTTCCCAAAAATTTTCAGGTACCATAAAGAAAAAAAATTGGCATTTTAAAAATGTAACAGAGGACCCTGTTACATAAACTATTTGAATAGTCTATAATATATTCAAATAAAAAACTACAAGAGTAATGATATACACAGGTTATTTTGTAAATGAATTAACTATCAATGGAGAACTTTCTCAATGACTTAATACTACATTTGCAAAGTCAAATTTTTACTTTTGCCACTGGATCTCTACTATACATACCCCCTTTAAAATGGCCATAAGTTGAGGTTCCTTGTGTGTCCTCTCCCTCACAGATCCTCTGACTCAGGCCCTTCATCCTAAAGGTCACTGAGACCCTGTAGGGTCTGTCTCAGGGGGTTTTAATAGGTAGGAATAAAGCTTTAGAAGGCCCCTACTAAAGGATGCAAATGACTCATTTCATTCTCCATGGACTCAGCTGAAGTAAAAAAAGAAGAATTGGGGTGGGGGGCCCGGGAGAAAGAGAATGAACAACTGAGTTGGGAAGATGAGCTAAAAGCTGGGATGACAGCTTTGGCTATGAGCAGCCTGTGTGACAAAGCCACTACACCCCAGAGAAATCTGAGCTCTGAAAAATTCTACACACATACACATACACACTCCTCTCATACATTTAAACATTGGGTCACTGTAATCTGAGAGAGGGTGGTAAAAAGTAAATAAGGTCCCCAGATCTCTGAATACAAGGGATGAAACAAGACTAAAAGCAATTCAATGTGTGAGCCCTATATCTCTTTCCATACAGCTCCAACTTCTTAAAATGGCGGGTAGAGAGATAAGGGACCACATGGGTAGCCCAGTTTCCATGGCTTCCCAGAGCCTAACCCAGCCCTGAATCCGAATCAACCTAAAAGCAGGTCAGGTTTGTCTACTAGAATAGATGGTAAGACTGAAGAGGCTTGGAGAAAAGCCAAATCATACTCAGTGCCGCATCCCTCTAACTCCCCACCACCATCACCTCCACTCACCATCAGTCTCTTCCCAAAGCTCAAACCCTCTGAGGTTCCTCCCTCTCCTGAGTTCTAAAGATCACAAAGTCATGGAGCTCAGCCTGGGTGCCTTCGAACCCAGAAAAATAAAGGCTGGACACTCCATAGCCCTGTAAACAGTAAGCATGAACTTTGGTAAAGACGTCTCTGTACATAGTCAACCTATCCACCAGACTCGATCCCGAAAAGCTCTGTGCAAGAAGCATTTCAACAAGTCAAAGTTTTAAAGATAAGACTACAGTAGGGAACCTACATGAACCTTTCTGTAATACGATAAGCACTAATATTCTGAGTTGATGTGAATTACTTTAGATTTTCAGTTATCATTTCTTTTAAAATAGCTAAACCTACATGATATATAGTTATATAGTGTGGTTCTTCCTAAACTGGTAAATACTATAAATAAAAGTTATAATGGATGACTACTATTTTGTGATATATATACTCTAATCATGTTACCAGCAAACAGGCCCTTCTCGGCACGGTGTCCAGGTTCTTGGTGTCCCAAACAAAGAATTGAGTGAGACATGGAAAAAAAAGTAATGAAAGAAAGAACAGTTTATAAGAAGCGGAAGTACACTCCAAATAGAAGCGGGCCCCAGCAGACAAGTGGCTCAGGGTCCTAACTATCAGGGTAATTCTGGCTTTTACCCTCTTAAGTTGAGAGGGGTTACGCCTATATGGGGTGTGGGGCCTTTTGATTGGCATCTTTGATTGGCAGGAGGTTATTATGTAACTTTTTCTTAACTGCACATGCACCTTCCCAGAATTCAGTCTGTCACAATGATATTAATGAGTTTCTGGGCATATGTATGATATTATAATGATGGTATAATAAGGGTAAGGTGAAATAAGGTCATTGTAACTTTTTACTGAGGAGGTGTTACTAACTGGTTTAGACTGGTGGGCATTTTGTATCTTTTTCCCACCTGCTTGCGGTTAATTCTATCTTTTCTCCTCCTGCTTGTGGTTAATTGTATCGACATAATTACATCGAGAAAACTAGGGTCTTGGGCGGAGAAAGGGAGGTTGACGGGCTGGTTGCAGGGCATGCTGGAGATCTAATTCCTACCTCTAGCTGCCTGCCTCTATATACTAATATAATTGTATTTATATGATTACTCAAGTTTTTCACTTCGTCTTTGCCAGTTACTCGAGCACTCTGTGTACTTAAGCTCCTTAAAGATACAGGTGTAAACTGTTCTGGCTCCACTTCTCACAATTCTAAATGAATGGTAATATTAGTCACGTGAAGAATATCATTATGGTGCCTATGGTACAATATAAAAATATATTTGGTCTTTGCCCCTAGTTCCTGGTAGATCTCCCAAAATTCCTCAGGAATTTTCTGAGGGATAGGAGTGTCTTTTGTTATTCATATCAAGACCCTTTTGCTTACACCTGAATTTACACTAATGAAGCAACTTAGGTAGGGCCCCTAGATAGCCTCAGGCAGGATTCCACTAGTAGCTAGAAAGACCAAATGACTAAAAGGTTAGAACTTTTCAACCCTACCCACCAACCTTCAAGATCTGGGCAGGAAGCTAGAGATTAAGTCCTATAAAAAAAACTCCTGAACGTTGAGATCCAGAGTTTCTGGGTCAGTGAACACAGAGATGTTGGGAGTGGTACACACCTAGAAAAGGCATTAAAGCTCCATGCCACCTCCACCCCTCAATTCCATACCGTATGCATCCCTTCCATTTGGCTGTTCCTGTCATATCTTTTAAAATAAACCAGTAAAATAAGTAAAGTATCTTCCTAAATTCTATGAGTTGCTCTTGCAAATTACTGAACCTAAGGAGGGGGGTCATGGGAACTCCTGATTTATGGTCAGTCAGAAGCATGCATACTTGAGAACTTGTAACTGGCATCTTGTGGGGCTGCAGTTCTGAACCTGCAGGGTCTGCACTAACTCTGGGTAGTGTCAAGACTGAATTACTGAACACCTAATTGGTATCAGAGAATCAGAATTGGTTACTGGTGCTGAAAAACATCCCAGTGCCACAAGGATTTAAGCGACAAATCATGATAAAAAAATTTATATCTGCAAAGTACAACAGAAAGTTTGAAGATCCATTATTTGACTTTCCATGTACATAAATAAATTGTGGCATTTACTTCAATGTGATAGGTTACCTGCATCTTTAAACTTGTAAATACCACATTTCCAGTTGACTTAAAATTAAATGGTACAGGGATTTGTACCCATAGTGCAGAGGTTCTCAACCTGTGGGTTGCAACCCCTTTGGGGGTCGAATGACCCTTTCACAGGGGTCACCTAAGACCATCGGAAAACACATATCAGATATTTACATTACGATTCATAACAGTAGCAACATTACAGTTATGAAGTAGCAACGAAAATAATTTTATGGGGGTCACCACAACACAAGGAACTGTATTAAAGGGTCGCAGCCTTAGGAAGGTTGAGAACCACTGCCATAGTGGGTTTGCCTTCTCAAATAGCAAAAGAATAGAGCCACAGATCAACCAAATTTGTTTCAGATGCACCGTTTTCCATATTGCCAATGGATAATGAAAACTGATTATGAGAATTATGAGAAAACTAGCAGAACCAATGAGGATCATTAGTGATCTAAGCAGTTCAAAATACAGTCTGTCACCTGTCTATTAGATGCTTCCCCACCCTTGGCCAACACACATATCTAAGACTACCATATCTATTAATAGCTGCTAATGTAGAAGAACTGAATTACACAAATGAGTTCTATTCAAACACAATTGTTTTCCTCCCCAGGTGGCAGCACCGTTTTTCTAGAATGCCAAGAGCAAGTCAGGATCACAATAAGAATTAAAAGATAAAGAGTCTTGGGACAGTGCACATCCCACAATGTATGTAAAATAATTCTCTAAGAACTGTTTCAAGTTAGAGGAGTATAATGTGGGATACGGGGTTAGACCCTGGTCCTGGGAAGAAGACAGCTGTAAGAGCCAGTACTGAGGACAGTAGCTGATACAACTGAATATGTACTATGGATTAGATAATAATATTTTATCAATATTGTATTCCCTGATTTTGAGAATTGTTCTATGGTTATGTAAGAAAATGTCCTGAAGAAATACACAACCAAGTATTTAGTGGTAAAAATAAACTTCTAAAAGACAGTTAACAAAGAAGAGAATAAAAATCATCTGTTTCTAGTTCTCCAAAGATTTAAACACTTGAGTACAAAAATATCTTATTTCAAAGAACAGATGTGAAACATTACCTAACTGACTATTCTTTACAGTTAATTAGTAACAAATTAACAATAAACTTCCTTTCCTTTGAAACAAAATAATTTAGGGTTAAAAAGACTAATTAAGCCTCCCAGCATCCCCAAGCATAGGCAAGATATCCTCTTTTGCTCTTCCCCTGGCCCCAGGAGGAACTGGAACCATCTCTGAGGCGAGTTTCACTTGCGTTCCCTCTAAAAGGCTCTAGGTCTGATCAATGTCATAAACAACTTGCACCCCACAGGCAGGTAGAAATTGAACTCCCCAGCTTGCCCTCCCTTCTTTGTGTAGATCTGGCCCAGTTCTGAACAGTCTTCTAAGGAGACTTATATAATCTACCCTAGATTACAAGTTTCACTGTTACTTCATGGCCAAGGTTATTCAACCTGTGCCCAGTTCTTAGGCTCTTACACATCAGCATTGTAGAAATAAGTAGCTTAGATTCATACCACAGAACCAGAGTTACTTAAGTATACCTGCCCTATAAGTCTCTCTGTAGCCTAACACTGGACATAAATACTGAAGAAAATAGTGACATCTGATTAGCAAAGGTAAGTGGGAAAGAAAGTGTGCGCTTGACTTAAAGTGAAAATAATGAAGGAGAAAAAGTCTTATTTCACACTAATATGCCTGTAACTTCTCTGGGGAAAAAGCATGTGGAGTCTGGACAAAACTCAGATGATAAATTTTGCAAGTAAGAAGAGGACCTGCAGAAAAACCTCAGTTCTGTAAACAGAATATAATGGATGTTAACCCTTGGGAAGAAGAGCCATCTGTCAAAGACTAGAACATGGCCTGTGTGTATGCCACAGATAAGTAAAGATGCTATTCCATGGAGACAAGGCCAAACTTCATTACACCAAATAGGAAGCAAAGAGACCAAAATACTTCACACAGGGCATTTACGGCTCTGGAGATACTGCCATGGTAGATAGGATGAAGAGCAAAGGCTGAGATGAACTATAATAAAAGCTTGAGGAAATATTTTGAAGAAGCAGATAATACAAAAAGAATGGTCAAAGGGAATGGCAGAAAGGCTAGTGACTGTTCAGTGCAAAGCCTGGGCACTTTCTTGATAAAGACACTGTGCCAGGCACTGTGAGGGGTGATATCAATACATGCCTCATGGAAGAAAACTCAGATATACAGCAAAAAGCCATAAGACTAACTCCAAAACAGAAATCAACAAAAAATGTCATTTTTGGACAACACAGAAGTTTGTAGCAGTTGAATAAATACTAAATACCAAATCAAATCTCATCATAATTTTAAATGATATTGTCAATACAAAAGTGAAAATGACATCATTGTTCTACTAGGAAATTTACAATGCATTCCCTCCCCTAGTTACACTAAATATCTGTCCTTACTTACCTTAGATACCCATTCACCCTAGTTTGTCTAGGGCTGCATGGCTTCTCTCTAACCAAGGTGAGGCTGTGTAACCTGGAATTAAACCCCAAATTTCTGCCTCAACAGCACTCACTACGCCAACTTACAACATTTGGCAACCACCATCCAAAACAGTCGAGTTGAGTGGGAATGAGAGTAACAGTGGAATACCTTGAGACAACTGCCAGATCTCAAGGACGCCAGGCCTGTGTTTAAGCAAGAAGGTTAATGAAGTTCCAATCTTCTGGTCATTCAGTCAACAGGTAGTTATTAAACATTCTTGTGGCCCATTCTCCAGTGAACATTGCCCCCAGCACTGCAGACAAAACAAAAATGCCCAAAAGAGAGAAGAAAAGTGAGTAATAAAAAAGGGACAGGAGGAGGAGCTAATCCTCCCTCCTGCTCACCACAGCATATGAGACGGGGAGTGCAACTCACGGTTACATCATGGTGACACTGAACAAAAGGCCTGGCTAAGTCAGTGGTGGCATCCACAGATTTATAATAAACCCAGGGCTAGAGGCTGTCACTCAGCCATGTGAATCAATAAGCTACTGAACACCCCACATCACAGCTATTTCCAGAATCTCCTCATCATCTCTCCCATTAAATAAAGACAAAAACATTGGCTTCCATAACAAAGCATTTAGACAGGAGGGCCTCTTCACATTCAAATGTCTTCATTTTAAGGTAGTTCTATTCTTAATGAAATTTATATCAAGTTATTTTTGTACTAGTTGGGTATTACATACTAAGCATGCCTCTACACTAGATTTCTGACTTGATATTAGTATTATGCCAACTATATTTTACTCTACTATAAATAAAAATTTGAAATTTTGAGAATTAATTACATATTTTTAGCTTAGACAAGCTTCCCCAAAATGTCACTCATTCACATACAAAGGATGGGAAGTACCCAAGTAATTTTGTTTATTTGTAAATTTTTAAAAAACTTTTTATGGTTAAATTTATTGGGGTGACATTGATTAGTAAAAATTTCATAGGTTCCAGGTGTACAATTCTACAGTACATCTTCTATGTGTTATAGTATGTGTTCATCACCTAGAGTCGGTTCTCTTTCTATCACCATATATTTGTGTCCCTGTCTCTTCTCCTCCACCTCCCTCCCCGATCCCCATCAGGTAATTACAAATTATTGACTGTGTCCATGAGTTTTCTTTCTTTTGTTGCTCTCAATTTTATGTTAACAATCAAACTAAATTTCTCCATCCCTTCTTATTTTACCCACTCTTGCATCCCTCCTTCCATCTTAAAGAAATCCCTCTAACATTCTTTGTAGTACTGGTTTGGTGGTGATGGATTCGTGTAGCTTCTCTTATCTGAGAAACTCTTTATCTGTCCTTCAATTTTGAATGCTAGCCTTGCTGGGTACATTATTCTTAGTTGTGGATCCTTGGTTTTTCATCACGTTGAGTGTTTTCTGCCAATCCCTTCTGGCCTGTAAAGTTTCTGGTGAGAAATCAGCTGAAAATCGAATGGGTATCCCTTTATAAGTTACTACTTGTATTTATCTTGCTGTTTTTAACATGTTCTCTTTTTCTTTAACATTCGTCATTTTAATTATGATGCATCTTGGTGTGTTTCTGTTTGGGATCACCTTGTTTGGGACTCTGTGCTTCCTAGGCTTGTATGTCTATTTCTTCTCCAGGTTAGGAAAATTTTCAGTCATTATTTCTTCAAATAATTTCTTGATCCCTTGCTTTTTCTCTGTCCCTTCTGGAATACCTATGATTCGAATAGTCTTCCGCTTAACATTGTCCCAGAGGAATCTCAAACCATCCTCATTTTTTAAAAATCCTAGTTTCTATCTATTCTGTTTGGGTGTTTTCTGCTGGCTTTTCCTGCAAATCACTACTTTGTGCTGCTATTTTATCTAATTTGGTGACTTTTATTCTGTTCTTCATTATCTCTGGTCCTTTATAAAGGTTTATAAGTCTTCTTTAGTGCTTGCTATCTCTCTGTTGAAATTATCATTCAATTCCATAAGCATTTTTATAATCATTGCTTTGAACTCTGTTTTTGATGGGTCATCTGTCCTCATCTCTTTATTTTGAGCTCCCTTTCTCTGGTTTCTCATTTTGGCAGCCTCTCTGGACCCTCACTGCTGCAGTTTCTTTGGTGTTTGCTGCTGATACTGGGCGGGCAGGGCTCTATGGGGGAGAGGCGTTTGCGGCTTTGTTTTCTTCCTGTGGCTCCAGGGCTCATGCAGGGAGTTTGGGTGTGATTGTGCCTTTCTGTTCTCAGTTTGCCCTGCCCATGGATTCTGCCCTGAGCCTTGGGATCTGTCCTGTATGCTGGTCTTTCAGATCAGGCTGGTTGTGGGGCCCCCTCTCTTCTTCTTCTTCCCGGCTGGAGCATGTGAGCTGCAGCTCCTCACCGCCCAGTTGCTCCCCTTCCTCTGGGAACTGGAGTGAAGTCCCCCTCCTATGGGAACTGGAGTGAAGTCTGACCAGTGAAGAACTGGTCTGCACCTCCTCAGGCCAAAGTGAGGTGGGTACAGTATCTCACACCCCGACTGTGGGCCTCCTTTCCTCTGTCCCATGGACCCAGTGATGTCTGAAGCGCTCTCCTGCTGCCTTCTTCCTTCTCCTTCCCTCAGTGGTAGTTTCAAGGGGGGACCCGCACACAGCCGAGTCCCTGCTCTTCTTTTGATTTCTCCTTTGTTTAACCCTCTGTCCACTTGTAGGTATCTTAATGCCACGAGTGGTCTCTTAGCTGTGATTGTGTGTTGTGTAGAGGGTCCTTGGTTGAGGTATAGGTGTTTTATTAGTTGTAATCTCCAAAGGAGTTTTTCAGGGGTCCCTCTCATGCTGCCATTTTGTTGCACTGCCCTCACCACGCAAGTAATTTTACAAATGCCTTTAGAGCTGCTAACTTGATCAGAACTATGAAATACATTCCATTTCAAATTTCAGAATTAACACAAACCAACATTAAGTGTGCCAATTTATAGATTCCCCACTGATTCTACTTTTGAAATAAAAGCCTGTAAAATTATCTGCAAAAGAAATTATTAACTGAGAGTGAGTACTTGGATATTGGGTATTCTAGAGTCGTGAAGTCAGGACAGCACCAGAAGAAGATTCCAAGTCAACAGATATACAAATTGTCCAGTGGAAAACAAGATAGCACCACAATGAAGAAAGTACATCTAACAAGCTGGACAAGGAGTTCCTGGTTGGCACCTCGCCAGCAGGGAAATCCTGCAAATTCCCCCACTGCAAAACACCTAGAAAATATGTATAAAATTATAATAAGCATTCATTTTAAATGCACAGATTCTTACACACACACACACACACACACACACACACACACACAAGAAATCCCCAAGGACCAAAAATGAAAGGCAAACTAAAAACACAGATGAATACTTTTGAGAGCTGACAATACAGCAGTCCTAGGGGAAGAGGAGAATGCAATTGGAGGTGGGGGTATAAGAGACAATGCTTTGGGCTCACTGAAGCTAAAAAGTAGGGACTGTGACCTCTACATAGAGCCAGGACTTGAAGAGCTATACTCTCATGAAAAGAGTATAACCACCAACACAGAAGACAACATAAAGCTCGTAGGATGGAGGAGGGAAAAGAGGTATCCAATGCATGTCTATAAATATGAGTCTACCCCCGAACCAATTTAAGGTTCAAATATATATTTACCTACATGGTCCAAGAAATAAACAAAAACTAAAGTGGTCCCAGACAAGTGATATACTCCGGTTGCCTAGAAGCAAATGCAAAACATCTCTGGAACATACCTCAACTTGGGCCACATAAGATTTTCACAGACAAAGCCTTAGTGAAGATGAGCTCACAATCCAAAAGTACAAACACATGAGGGACTAAGCAAACAAAAGCAAGAGCCAACAGGGTCAGACTCCTAAAAACTTCTGACAAATCAACTACCAGATTAAAGGTGCTAAACCACATTATCTGAAAAGATGCAGAAAAAGCTTCCATAAGATTCAAAACTCATTCATGATTTAAAAAGTAATCAAACAACAAAGTAAAAAAAAAACTTCACTAGATAAAGTGAGTCTACCAAAAGCAATCATATTTAGCATAAGACACTGGGAGCATACCCTTTAAATTCAGGAACAAGACATGGTTGCATGCTATCAATATTTTTGTCAACAAGTCACAGAAACCTAACTAACAACACATACATACACATACACACACAAAGTATAAGAACTGGAACAAAGAAAAAAAATTCTCAACAATCAAAGATCATATTATTTCAACATAGGAAATCTACAGGCAAACTATTAGAAGTACAAGTACTTTACTTCAGTAAAGTAGCTGCATTAAACATTTGTAAAGGAAAATCAATTTTATTTCAATATGCAGTCAAAATCCACTTAGAAAGTATAATTTTAAAAAACATTATTTACAATAGCAGCAATAACCATATAGTACCTAGTAATAAATCTAAAGAAAGATATGCAAGACTTTTGTGGGGAAAAGAAAAGCATAACACTTCACTTAAAGACATCAGAGACCTAAATAGTCAGAAAGATGCAATATGTTCATGGATGGAAGACACTATTACCAAATGTTAATTTTCCCTATAAACTCAATGCATTTCTAATCAAAATCTCAAGGCACAAAGTGTGCAAACTATAAAGCAAGGCCAATAAATTTCACTACATCAAAAATGAAAATGCCTGCACAAGAAAATACCATAAAGCAAAGACAAGCCATAGTTGGGGCGATATCTGCAAGCATAGAATCAGTAAAAGGACTGGTATCCACACTATATAAGGAACTCTTAGAAACCAGTGAGAATAAGAAAAATCTAGTAAAAGGATATGACTAAGTAACTCTCAGAAAAGGAAACCCAACTGACCAAAAAAAAAAAAAGTTGTTCACATACATTAAATAAAGTTTTTAGCAAACTGTGACAGTACAAAGTGCTAGGCAAGGGGGATTTGTTTGTTTATTTTTTAAAGCAAGGGGGATTCTTACATACAACTGGTGGGAGCATAAACTGATATTCTGAATAACTGGGAATATCTAGCAAGATTAAAGATGCCCACACTATATGAATCAGAAATTTTACTTTTAGAGAAATTCTAGAATAGGTACACAAAGAAATTATAAATTTACTTTGTGGCATTGTAAGGATCAATGAAAAATAAAAAGCGATAAAAATATAAACTATAAACTCAATTCAATATATTTCTAATCATTGATAAGAAAATGCAAAAATATAGTCCACTCATCCAATGGAATTTTGTTGTTGTTGTTGTTGGTTCCCTGAGCGGGAATTGAACCCAGGCCGTGGCAGTGAGGGTTCTGAAGCCTAGCCACTACGCCACCAGGGAACCCCCAATCCAATGGAATATTACACAATTTGAAATAATGAATAGAGTTTAATATAAATCAATATGGAGGTTCCCTGGTGGTGTAGTGGCTAGGCTTCGGTGCTGTCAACGCTGCGGCCTGGGTTTGATTCCCAGCCAGGGAACCACCCACATAAAAAAAAACATAAAATAAAAAAAGAAAAAATCAACATGGATAAACTTCAATGAACATAATATTAAGTGAAAAAAAGTTGCAGAAAGATAATACAAGATAATAACCATTTATATAAAGTTTTAAATATGCAGAACAACACTCAACATCGTAAGGAAACATACATATAGTAAAAGAAAAAAACATGCAAGGAATAATATATAATTCAGAATAGTGTTACCTCTGGGGGGAGGAGGGAAACTGGACTGAAAAGTTAAATATCTTCAGCCTGGTTTGTTTGTTTTTTTAATATAAATATCTGAAGGAAAATGAGAGTACAATGTTGTGATACACCAAAGCTGGAAGGCCATAAATATTATTTGTTATATTCGAAATACTTTTCTATGTTCAAAATAAACAATAAACAAACCCACATTCAAAATAGTAAATAAAAGTTCTAAAAGTTACTTAAAAACAAATCAGTTCCAGCTTTATGAGGGTAGGTGGAGGTGCACATTATTCTAGCTGGTGACCCTACTTTAAATCACCTTTGTCAATTACTCAGGCAGGACACATGCTTGTGGCATTCTGGTGTGCTGAGCAGAGTCCCACAGAAATGCTATGTTTTGTAAATTTTATCACCTCTTAAAATTCTCACACTAGTTTTAACTGGATTAGTATGCAATGATTTTTTTATTTTTTTATTTATTTATTTTTTTAGTAACAAGAACCAACATTTGATAGACATAAGCACACTGTGACAGAAGAACATTCTCAGAGGGATACAAAAGAAGGATGGCAGGCTCTCTGCTCGTGCCATAGCCTGTGCTGGAAGGCTGGGACTGTCCCAGGGAAGGAAAGTCATCTGCCCAAGGAAGCTGACAGTGCCTCAAAGCCTTCTTTCCTTACAACCAAGAGAAGTGGGACCCAGGGATTGGTGTTAAGCAACTCTGTAGACAAAAGGTTCTGATCGCAATCAGAAAAGAATCGGAAAGACTGAGGAGGTTCAATATTTATACATATTCCTGAAGCTCAATTCTGACAACTTGAGGCTTCCCAAAGCATCTGAGACTGGTAATTAGACAGAGCAGTGTACAGGAGTGAGAAAGCACTTGGTTCTCATCTCCAGACACTGCCTTCAGGAGACACATACCCTCTACTCTGACCAACCGAATAGGAAAAAACAAAGCTTCTCTGACTTGGATTTGTAGAAAGAAATCAAACACAAGATCTTCAATATAAAAACCTATTTCTTAACAGCATCCTATCATAAACAAATAAATAACATGCACTGCACACTTCCTCAAAGCTGTGATTACCTCCTTTTACCTCCCCCTGCCCCCAACATCACATCTGGGCTAGTTTCTTCAACAGGCTATGTCTGGTTTAGTCAAGAAGCCAATATCTATGCTTTTCTGAATCCTAATAATAATAATAACTCACCTTTTCTTTAGAGGGTTAAAGGAAAGAGCAGATTCCATTTCTAGTTCCTCTATTTCTAACCCTCACTCTATGTTCACATTTGGTTAGGCATCCCAGATAACAAATCTCACATGCTCAGTTACATGTAATGAGGATCCCAAACCTATTGTATTCTGCTAATGGTAGCCACAGTGGGCATTTGTTGTTTTCTTGTGTAAGGCAGAGACTTAACTTTGGAGAAGTTAAGGTTTATATCTATATAACACATTAACACTTGGATAAAGACACTATAGCCCTGACTCAAAACCCTGAAATGCCCATTAGTAGCTGAATCAGTTATGTAATTTTGCTTTCCAAAAGTTGTCTCCCTCTGGTCTGCCTCTCAACTTGAGAGGAAGTAACCAATTTTAAGAAAGATTTGAAAATAACCATAGCATGTTCAGGGAATTATTTGAGAAGAACTTCAGGGAAAGAAAAGGGATCATGATGATCTGTGGAGGACCAGCTGATACTCTGGATACTCTACCACCTAGTAACTAATCCTCCCACACCTGGGTCTTTTCCAGTATCAGGAGCATAAACACTTTCATTACTTGCAGACTGAAGCAGTTAAAACTCATGAAATGTACTACCAAATGCTTACGCACCAATGAGTTAAAAAGAAACCTTTTCTCAGCAAAATGATAAAGCAAATGCTAGGTATTACTGCATTCTAACTACTGACCCTAATTATTTTTAATAAACACATTGGGCAGGGGTGGGACGGGGCATGGAGACCATGACTTAAAACAAATTAGAGGTCCTTTTACTAAAATGCACATTCTCCATACCCTGACATAAAGAGGCTCTAAGATCTTGGATCAGGCTGTTCGATAAAGTTTCAGAGAAAGAACAGAAGTGATGACTGAGAACCAATACTTGGAAAGCTCTTAGATCATATGAAGCCAAAGCCATTACTTAAGGATAAAGCCTCCTAGGGTACAAGTCAACAGAGAATACCAAATAGCAACAGAGGTCCAATTTTTAAAAAGAGGGAAAAGATGCTTCTACATAGACAAATTCTAACACATCCAAATGCCCAAATCAGAAAAACCTCAAGCTGTTTTTAATAATAGGGTACATCCCTCATGTCAGAAATTGACCCTTATCTACTCCAAGTTATTAAAATTGACCAAAACAGCTCATCACTGTGAAAATTTTAGTGGTCTCTGGAACGTCTCTTTCTACAGAGTCATGTATCTTCAAATAATTCTTTTCAGCTCAACAAAAACACAAGGGGGTTCCCTGGTGGTGTAGTGGCTAGGCTTTGGCACTCTCAACGCCATGGCCTGGGTTTGAATCCCAGCCAGGGAACCACCCCCACTCCGAAAACAAACAAACAAACAAACAAACAACCTCATTAAACAACCACCTTCTACAGGGGACACAAAGATAAAGAGCAAACACATGTCAGGTCAGGTCAAGCGGTAAGAGGAGTGTGGCACAAAGTCAGTTTTGAAGAATGAGTTGGACAGTTAGTTAATTTGGGGGTTACAGGGGAGGACAGGAGACTGGAGGTATGGACTGGAGAAGACTGGGGAAGAGAGAAGCATTCAAAGACAGAGAACTCTGTGGACAATGATTCAGAGTCAAGAGAGAGCAGAATGTGTTTCAGCCAATCCAGGAACACAAAGTAGGAAGTATGGGGGAAGAGTGGAAACCAAGCCTGGAGAAGTAACAGGGCAAAGATCATGGAACACCCTCAATACATGTTAGGGAGATTGGATTTTACCCTATCAGAAAGATCAAAATGACATGATCAGATCCGTCTTTCATAAAGATCCTCGACAACAAAGGATGTTGGATAAAAGCATAGGTATATGCTGTTTCAAACTGAAAACAAATCCCAGCTCATTTTTCAGTGTGACTTGGGCAAGTCACTTAAGCTTTCTGGGCCAGTTTCCTGACCTGCAAGATGGAGGTATCCCCTTGCTTCTAGGACTATGAAGAGGACCAGGTGGTGAATGAATACAAATGTAAACTGTACTATGAAGATGCACAGCTCAGTATTTAGCACATTGTAAGTATTGAAAACATGGTCTGGAAGAAAAATTTGCTGTAAGAAATGTGGCAGATGGAATAAGAAGAGAAGGAAATAGTAGCCAGTTAACAGGCCAGATCTGAGAACTACTTAGGAGGTAAAACAAACAGGGCTAGTGGAGCACTGTTATTCAAACTTCAGTGAAAGAGTAAGACACGTGAGGTTTCTCTTCCAGGTTTCCACAACCTGGGCCTAGGGTGCTGCTGTCAACTCCTCCTCCAGCACAGGCTGGAGATCAGATGCCACATATAAGCCAGCTTTTACTATCAGCTGAAGAGGCAGTAGGTATACCATAGAGTGGGACCTCTTTGGTGTCGGAGACCCAGGTTAATGTCACCACTTAACCAGACAAATTACTTACCTTCTCCTCATCTGGGGTAATGACACCTACACTTCAGGTGCTGCAAGGATTCATGCAACGTATGACCCAGCCACATAATAAGCGCTCAATAACTTAGCACAACACAAACTCCACACAGTTGTGAAACTTATTTTACATCTCTCATGAAAACACTACAGCCTTATCGCAGCTCCAGCTCATCTGGAAGCCCCAGTAGCCAAGACAGCCCAGTATACATCAGTATGTTGGTTCTCATATAGGCAGCCAATGTTCCATTTAGGGAGAGAGCCTGTTTTTATTTCTAGAATGTGTGTAACATCTTCCACCATGATATGTGCTATCTGGTTTCTAAACAAATAAGACGGGTTTGGGGGAGCATATCTCTGGAGACAGCAGCTGGGATACTGTACAGTTTTACCCAAAAGTTAAGTAAAACTTTGGCCATAAGCCCAGAAAACAGGCATTCCTCCCAGATAAAACTGGATAAACCAAGCCTACAAACAATGAGTGGATAAAACAGTATAGAAGAAAAGAACATAGAGAAGACCAGAATAATCCACACTGCAAGGCCCTTCCACAGTCAAGAAGGGAACCAAGTAGGGCTCTGGAATGGATTAGCTCAGATCTGAAACAGTCCATTGAGGAAAAAGGTAACCAAGGATAAGACAACAAAATTACAAAATGAAAAATATGGATATTCTCCCTGTTATGCCAGAGATAAGGTTTATGGAAGCAATAAGAATCAAATGCTCTATCCACATTAAGATAGACTACTTATGAGAGGTTAGGCAGCTGGAGAGACATAACCTGGGGAAGGAAGAGTATCAGTGGAGACAAAATTTAAACACAGTAAATGTGAAAGAGTAATAATTTCCACTTTAATAGGTTATCTTTTTGGTGCTGCTGTTTCAGATTCAATTTCTCATAAGTAATGTATTGATTATACACTTCATAAGGCATTCTTTGCCCCCCCCACCCCCGGTTACTTATGAAATAGTAAGAGAAGTAAACCTTCAAGGAAAAAAAGCTTGCAAAAACAAAACAAAACAAAAAAACAAGGCTTCCTCTGAACATCTAAATGTTTTTTAAAACGTTTAACCTGAAATCTCCATTGCAGTCAGTAGATGAAAAGCAGGTCTACAGGGGCCCATCTAACACATGAGACCAGGTTACAAGTCTCTGATGAAGGAATCTGGGCTGAGAGCACCAGTTGGGTCAATCAGTGAATTCTAATTTGCCATAACTGAAACTTGCAAAAACAGGTCACATTCATGAAGAAATTTACCAATATACAAAACAGAGGTGGCTCTGCTTCTAACCTACTGGAGGAAGAACTTATTCTGAGAACATAAAATAGATACAATAGAGCAAATTTCAGGGGAAGATTTTCAAGACCATTTTTACAATTATAACATTGTATAAAAAGCACAAAAAACCTTCATACTTAGATAGAAATTTTAAAAATAAAATTACACAAATGCAAGTATTTAAATGCACAGGAAAAAGACAAGAAGGAAATGCACCATTATTTCTGGGTCTACTAAAAAAAAGTTACTTTCTTCTTCCTTCTTTTCTTTTACAATAAGTATGACTATAATTGTAAAATCAGTATTTTATCTTTATACATGCATTTTCTCTCTGTATATTGAAGCCATCAGTGAACAAATCCTCCTTGCCCTCATCCCCAACCTTAGCAGCATCATGTTTTTCAGGCTGTGACTACTCCTATCTATAGCTACACCCAGTGACCAAGCAGAGCAATCTCTCAGACTGCCAACAAAAGTTCATTGGATGTCTACTATAGGGGCCCCATCTCACCTTCAGCTCACAGGAGGGCCTAAAGTCAGCATGTGAAAAGAGATCATCAGTAGTTAAAGCCACCGCTTGAAAAGCCTTTTCAACTGCCCACATAAATACAGTATAAATAATTTTATGTATTTATATTCCTATAGAATCCTATAGATCAAGCTTCTCCACTATTACTAGTGTCATTATATGTTATGTGTGGCTCAAGACAATTCTTCTTCCAATGTGGCCCAGGGAAATCAAAAGATTAGACACCCCGGCTACAGATATGTACACCAAAAATAATTCCAAAAGGGTATAATATTCAGAAATTAAACCCCTCATGTGTTTTAGTGTTTAGACCAGTCCAGTAGTTGTATGAAGATTTCAGCTTGCAGCTTTCTCTATTCATCCTTCTCCTTATCATTTCCAACAAATCTTTTTGAGTCAGTACTTCTCTATGGCCTATTATTATTATTAATTATTGATAGATTACTTACCAACTCATCACCATGTTACCTAAACAATTCTCTTCTGCCAATGGTCAAGAACTCTTTAAGTTTACAGGTTTTGTCAATCACGTTAACTATAATAACAATGCGTATAGCCACTGCCTATAGGTAGTCACTCATAACGGTGACTACAAATTATATCACCATTTAAGTCATTATTCCTGCTCTCTCTTTTTTTTTTTTTTTTTTTTTGTCGTTTTATTTTGTTTTCCTTTCGCAAAATGTATAGCTGAATTTAAGGTAAAATGTTAAGTGTAATGCCACTGTATACTCAGAGTGCTTTTGTACTGAGAGTACATAAAGGGGGTGTTAGTGTTGGGGGGCTTACTGTCAATCTAGTTAAGGACACAGTTAAGATTACATTTATTAATACACAATGAATGACAGAGACCCCAAATGCACCAGAGTTCAGAGAAGGAAGCAACAGAGTTTGAGGCTTGGATGCTGTTGGAAAGCTTCTTAGAGGAGGCAGACCTTGAAACAAACCCTGAAGCAGAGCAGAACTGGACAAGTGAGGAGGGGAGGAGAGGCCATTCCACACAGGAATCATGGCTTGGATCCAAGGAGCGAAGTAAAGGCAGAAAGTATCAGGTTTTCTGGAAAGGGAGATAAAATGATTCATCAATAAATACTGACTGAGTATCTACTATTGACCACTACTGGTAGGCACTGAAAATAGACGGATGAGAGAACCCTAGTCATTCAGTGATGACTGAAACCCACCAGGGACATCCAGTCCAATGAAACAGATCTGCAAACATACATTATGACCAATCTGGTAAGTGCAACAAATGAATAAAGTTCTTCTATCAACTGATGAATGGATAAACAAAATGTAGCATACCCATAGAATGGAATATTATTATTCAGCAATAAAAGGGAATAAAGTACTGATACATGCTACATCATGGATGATCCTTAAAAACATGCTAAGTGAAACAAGTCAGTCATAGAAAGCCACATATTATGTTTCCATGTATCCAAAATGCGCACAATAGGCAAACCATAGAAAAAGAAAGTAGATGAGTGGTTACCAGGGGATAGAAGGAAGGGAGAATAGGGAGGGACTGCTTAATGATTTCTTTCTGTAGTAATGAAATGTTCTGGAATTAGTGGTGGTGGTTATATAACCTTGTGAATATATTACAAAACACCGAACTGAACACTTTAAAATGGCGAAATTTATGGTATGTGAATTATATTTCAGAAGAAAGGTATGAAGGAAGCAAGAAAGGAAGGAAAGACAGAAGGAAGAGTAGGGGAGAGAGGGAGGGGGGAGGGAGGGAGAGAGAAAGGCGAGAGAAGTGAGGGAGGAAAAAGAAAGTCAAACTAAGTTTCTACAGCAAAGAGAAGGAAATAATTTTGCCTGGAAAGGTTGGTGAAGGCTTCCCATAGGAGGGAACAGACCTGAATGTTAAAGGACAAACAGAGCTTACCTTAAGAAGACAGGCATGATGTCATTCAGGGGAGGGAATAGCAGGTAGAAGTACAGTACTGTGGGACTAGAGGTTGAAGGGAGTAAATGGGGAGATTGCGAGAGATGAAAAGTTGACAGGCCAGATCTCGATCCAGCAGTGTTCTGAGGACCTTGCTAAAGAGTATGAACTTTGTCCTATACAAGTATTGGCAAATATGTGGCATTTGGCACCACTTTCCTGTCTGCCTGGCAGACATAACTATTATACCATTGAACCCTTCTCTGTGAGCTCAGGAGCTGACTCAATATCTACGTCCATGCAATTCTCCCTGCAGTCCATGTGTCCCCAGCGAGTGTCACTGACGGATCGCAAGCAGGGATGTGGCATCATCTGAATTCCCAGTTT
Source organism: Lyroderma lyra (assembly GCA_004026885.1). Taxonomy (NCBI): domain Eukaryota; kingdom Metazoa; phylum Chordata; class Mammalia; order Chiroptera; family Megadermatidae; genus Lyroderma; species Lyroderma lyra. The sequence continues at coordinate 100,030 of PVJL010003834.1, read as the reverse complement.
AAAAAGAACACTGTGGTGGCTGTATAGAGGCAAGATTAGGTATGAAGCCATTGTAACAGTCTGGGCAAAAGGTGATGAGACCCTGAACTATAGCAGTGGTAATGAGAAAGAAGGAAAGAGGGAACATTAGAGGCTAAGGAGGCAAAATCAGTAAGGCTTCAATGGCCAGCTGGAGCCCCGTAAGGGCATCTTTGCTTACCACTGTTTCCCCACTATCCATCACAGTACTTGGTACATAGGAAGGGCTCAATAAATGTTAACCAAATTGTGAAGTGTTTTATCTACATTCTCTCATGGAATCTTCACAATAACACCATGAGGAAAGGAATGTTATCCCCATTTCATAGATAAGGAATATAAGACTTAGGTCAAGTGACCTACTCCAAATACACCCAGCTAGAGAGTAGTCGAATTCAATTCCAACCCAGACTTCAATTTCCAGACTCCAAGCTCTTATCCATGGCCTGGTTTTCCAGCTTGAATAATGGGTTAGCTAATAGTGTTGTTAATGGTGAAATGCCAGAAACAGCTGGAAGGTGGACTGGGGTCAGAGATATGGATTTGGGTGTTCTTACCACATTTGGGTAGCTGAAGCCTCAAATGGAGATGCTCAGAGAGTGTGTGTAGAGGAGGAAGGGTAGCCAAGGATGGGCCAGGCCCAAACCATGAGAGAGCAGAGCAAAGGAGTATGCACAGAGTCAGAGAAAAAGGAAAAGAACCAGCCTGGGGACTACACTATCAGGAAAGACCCCAGCAAGGTAGGTATGATCAACAGAGTCAAATGTTATGGAAATTTCAGATCCATTCACTGGAGGAGGTCACTGGAACTGCAGAAAAAGATGGCCTTTGGGGGAATTCTCCAAGGGCTTGACGGCAGCCTGGTGTTTTCATCTGTCAGGGCACCAGAACCTGGGAGCTATTTAAAAATACATAGTTCCCCAGTTCCCACTAATAGTGATCTTGTGCAGGTGACTCAGTCTCTTTAAGCCTGTTTTCTCATCTGTAAACTGGAAACAATAGCATTGACCTCACAGTGTTATTGTGAGGACTTTACTATAAGTATATGCTTTAAAGAAGCTCCCCATGTGATTGTGACACTATTTGAAAACTAGATTTTAGGAACCCCAGCTATAGGACTCACATAAGAATTTTTAACTAGAGAGAGAGATGGGTAAGAGAATGAATGAGGGAAAATTAGCCATGATAACCCAGGACTAGACCTGGGGGGCCTGGGGAAGGGGAAGGCAAAGAAACCATAGAATGGAGCAAGTGTAAGATGCTACCAAGGAAAACTCAACAGAATCTTCTGCATAGGACGAAAAGGAGGAATTAAGTTATGACTCTCAGGCTTGAAGTCTGGGTGACTGTAAAAACGATGGTATACCTGGCACCAAATCAGGAAGAACAACAGAAGGACAACTGCTATTTTTTTGGACAAGTGGGGGAAAGTTTAAGAAATTCATGTATGACATTTGATGAGGGTTAAGTGCTAGAAAATAAACATATAAAGTAGCCAACTGGCAGTAATCGTGTTTTGGACAGGAAAGCAGTACCCCAGTTAAGAATACAGACTCTGGGATGAGATGACCTGGGTCAGAATTCCAGCACTGCCACTTTCCTTTTTTTTTTTTTTTGGTGGCGGGGAGGGAGGCGGCGGGTGGAGGGTAGTTCCCTAGCTGGGAATTGAATCCAGGCCATGGCATTGAGAACACTGAAGTCTAACCACTACCCCACCAGGGAACCCCCTTGCCCCTTTCTATCTATGGGACATTAAACAAGTTTCTTAAATTCTCCAAACCTAGGTTTCTTCATTTATAAAATGAGGATAATAACAGTATATATCTCTGTAAGATTGATTTTTAAATTAAGTGAATAAATAAAGTGATTAGCACAGTGCCTAGCACATGGTTAAGTTAGCATTCAATAAATATTGGTGATGACCTTTAACTACTCCACCATGACAACAGTATTAAAAGATATGCTTTGCAGAAGCTAAATCATATCCAAGTCAGAAATCTTCCAACTGAGACAGGAAGGCAGAAGACTCTGAATTCTGAGATCAAGATATTAGTACTATTGGTACCATTTCACAATAGTTTAAAAACATTTCCATAAATGTACTTAACTTGAAGCAAAGTCTACTTCAGTCACCTATTCAATCAGTATTTATTGCAAAACTATTAGTACAAAGAATTATGCTAGACACTGTATGATATAAAATTACACACAATGTAAGTGAGGTACTCAAGGAGATTACAAACTAGAAAGCAAGAAAAAGTAATGTACACAAGTATCTGAAGTCCCAGGCATATTGTGAAATGTCACTATGCACTACCAGTCATGAAAGTCAGAAAAGGGAGGAGGACTCACTTCCAATGGGGATGAAGCTGTCACCTGAACTAATCCTAGAAAGATGGTCATAATTTCAATTGGCCAGAAACAGGTTCAGGGAAAACAATGTGAATACAGCCAAAGGAAACAATGTGAATAAAGATGCAAAGCTGAAAAGGGCCAAAGGCTTATTCTGGGAAGAGTCAGGAGTCAGGATTAACTGAAGGACTAGCCACAAGGTAACTGGCATACTGTTGAGGACAAATGAGAGGGCAAAGCCATAGCATAGGGTGAAGCCAGACTTCCTGGGAGAGGCCAGGCAGGGAAAGTCAGAAACTGGGGAGCATACGGTGGATGTGCTGAGTAGGATATTTCTAAAACCAGCTTCTCTCAGCTGATAAGCTTTTACAGCTGGATTGGACCTCAGACTCTAAACCAGCCTTTCCATCTTTCTGACTGAGGACGCCAAGACCAAGAGAAGTGACTGCACTACCCAAGCCATGAAGTTAGTGGCCAAGACTGAGCTGCAGTTCTGGTCTGCAGACTCAGTTCATTGTACTTCACACCCATCCCTTGGCCAGGGAGAAATATCCAAAAGCCAGGATGAAATATGGGTTGTTGCTTGGTAAAGAAACCAGAGATTATAGAACTGAGTCCCTTGGACAGCCTAAAGTGGTGGGAGTGAAAGACCTAGATCTCTGAGAGCCAGACTACAGAAAGAACAGAAGAAATCAACAAACCTGGCTTACATCCACATCCAGGGTGACAAAAGGAAGGGGTTGTAAAGTGTACAACTAAGATGCAGGCAGAGAATCAAGATAGTGTGGAATCCTAGAAACTTGAATGGATGGATGAATGAATGAAGACAGAGTGAAGACAAAACATATTTGAGTCCCCACTTAGTTAAAGCACTCTGCTAAGTACTTTATATGGGAGTAAATGAGATAACCTCACAATCCTAAGAAGCAGCGTTATCATCACTATCCTCACTACATTTCAAGTTGAGAAAACAAGGTTCTTAAATGCCCAAGTTAAAGAGAAGGTATTAGAGCTAGGATTAAAAATCAAGTCCTCACTGTTAAGGAAATGGGTAGAAAATAGCAGGGTAAAGATATTTTAAAAATAAAATATGGAGTTCCCTGGTGGTGTAGTGGCTTAAGGTTTCAGCGCTGGTGCTGTCAATATTGCGGCCTAGGTTCAATTCCCAGCCAGGGAACTACCCACATACAATAAATAAATAAATAAATAAATAAATGAATGAATGAATGAATGAATGAATGTTATTATTAGACACACATATACTCAGTGACAATGTCTGAGATTTAGCTTTAAAATATGCCAAAAACAACTTTAAAAAGTAGGGCAGTTGAGGGGCAGCAAAAGCAGCCAGGAGAGAGAATGTAGGGATGGTAACCAGCTGAGCAGGACTGAGGCAAAGGGCTCTCAGACCTGGGGAGGGCAGCACTGACAGACTGGGATCCAAGCTAAGGTGGGTGAACAGAGGGGAAGAGGAAGGTGGGGTGATGGGGCGGGGGAGATGGGGGACTGAAAGGCCCAACAAGAGCAAAAGGCTAGAGGTCGAGCCAGAATGACACCTAAAGTAGTCTTTCCCAAACTTCCATTTTTCTTCCAAGCTCTATGTATCATCACATTAGGAGGAAGACCCCTACTTGTGTCACTGGACCTCAAGTGCAAAAGTATCTCCACCTGGTTCTGGATTTTTCTCTTGACCACTAAATGATTTCTGAGGAAGGCGGGGCTCCCTCTGGGTTCCTCCTCCACTAGTTCTTCCAGAAGACTGAAATAAAGGGTGACTGTCACCCCAAACTGAAGCCCTAACAATAGCCTTAGATGACATAAAAAGGGACATAAACTTGGGACCAGAACACCTGGCATTAGTCCCCACGTTTCCTCTCACTAACTTCGTGCACTTGAAGGTAAGCCACACCACTGCTCTGTGTGTACTCCCTCATCTGAAAACTGGGGATATCTGCTTCACAGCATTGTTAGCAAGGCAAAGTAAAGTGAAACGAAAGTGTTTTACAAACCAGACTATCAAGCAGATGCAAGCTATACTTATCAGAATAAAGCAAACATTTTTTACTCTGCTTATATGTAACTTTCATTGATGATGTTACAAAACTTTAAGTGAGTGCTAGTACCTCCAATGTGCCCATGCTGGCTGAAACTGTTCAAGTTTTTATGGCTTCTAACCTCTAGTTACAGCAATTTCCTTTGCAACATCTCAAGACTGCTTGTGAAAAAGACTTGAATTTAACAGTTACTTGCCACATTTAAAGTGTCTTATGCTTTATCTCAGTTTTCTTTTTTATCTCGTATCAATTTTTATCTTTATTCTAACTGCAGTTACTTTTTGTGCTCTCCTTTTTGCAGTCTGTTGTTTGCAACCTGCATGAAAGAAAGACTGCATTATGCAGGCTTCAATAAGGTTCCTTACACTGGCCTTGGGTGGGATTCCTATATGGTCTCATCAACCATGAAAATTAAATCAAAGTAACTTAGATAGTATATTCTCTTAAGTTATTTACTTCTAAGAACCAAGAGGGTGACTAAATGAATTGGTATAATTCCATAACTTCTAGGTTAATAACTCAGAACACAAAGCCTCTTAACAAAGAATTAATATATCAGTTTTAGTGTTAGCACAGTATTAGACTGACCGAAGAACTAGTACTGAGTTCGAATTCCTAAATAAAGTTTGGGCAAATAATCTTACAGTATCCTGCATATGGTGACATTGAGCTCAGCTGGGTCCCCAAAAGCTTCATCAGCCAACAAAAGTCACAACATCCTAGTGTTAAATCCATTACCCACTCCCAGGCTGGCCACTAGTCAGTTGTCTGAAGACCTTGTAGCCCAAATTGACTAGTCACTCTTCTTCACACATGAGGACAAAGTGCTCAGAGTAGTAAGTGGGTAATGGAAGATCTAGGTAACACCAATGAAGAACTGTTAAATTCTCTTTCAAGGGAAATTTCTACAAGACCTAGAGACAGCAAGTAATAGCCCCCAGCCACAAAACTATAAATGTATGAAATGAGCTACACCTTTTCACAGCAAAATCAGGTATTGCTTTTAACAACCTGGAAATACAAAGATCAGAAGCAGCCATGAATTCTCTCATCACACCACCAGCTCCCCAAGGAATGATTTCCTGTCAGTTCATATGCAGAGGTCATTCATTTGTTCACTCAACATTTACTGTATAGCAACTCTGTCAGAAATGGTTAGGAACTGGGATATAAAGATAAATAAGACAAAGTGCTTCCCTCAAGTAGGTCACAACCTAGACATGAAAATACACAAACACACCAGAAGAATACAGTGTGATTATTAAAAAAAAAAAAAAAAAAAAAGCTGGCACAGACTGCAATGGCCATACAAAGGAGAGGCATTTGACTTAAGAAAGAATCACAGAAGACTTTTAAGAGATGGTGGTGCCTGAATTCCTGGTCTATTCAGGCCTAAGAGTCCAACAGCACCCAAATAGGGAGTATAATTAGCAGGAGGATCCTGAGCATGCTGGGACCTTCCAGGAGTTAATGGAGAACATTAAGTGCCAGAGGAATTGTGGCAGAGGAGGGACTGGAAAGGAAGACACCAAAGAGGCTGGGTCATAAAGGTCCTTGTTAGTGCTGATGTAGAGACATACCAGGAGCTAGATTTGACGATATTTTGAGTCTAGAGAAATATTACTTTTAACTGGCCACCTGGAATGGAGAGGGGATTTGACTAAGGAAGACTGGAAGAGATTTAGGGCCAGTTATTTTGAATCATTTTTGTCTAACTTATACTTATTTTTCTTTTTTTTCCCTTTTTTTTTTTTGGGGGGGGGGGGGGGGCAAGGGTAGTTCCCTGGCTGGGAATCAAACCCAGGCCGTAGCGTTGAGAGCGCCAAACTTATTTTTCTCTTGATCATTTTTCCCCCTCCCATAGGGAAAAAACAACAACAACAAAAAAAAAAACCCAAGTCTATAACAAAACCCGTGAACCTTCTGTTCATCAAAAACATTTCTGAACAGGGTGTGAGATTCTATCAAAGTAGCTCAAATTGAGAAAGATGACATCTGGAGACTTTCCAGCATCTGGAGCTTTCCAGGCAAAAAGACCAAAGTCAAGTCTCTGATGCCAACAGAAGAATGCTAGAGAAACAACCTAAGCATGGGACACACAGAACACAATGCTGCTTGGCATACTCTAGCACTCAGTCAATTGGAACACCCACCACTCCCAAAACAAGGATATGCCAAATAGTTACATCCTGGCTTCTCCATAGAAACTGCCAGGAAAAAAACCTACCAGTGCCAGGCATGACCTTGGACTTTATAGTGTGGCCTCCTACCCACCAGTAGTAGATAAAGACTACCTTGATAATTCTCTCATCTGTCCAGTGTGCCAACAGGTGAAAACAGTAGGCTGGTTCCCTTACCAGATAAAGAAACTGAGCCCTTCATCATGCATAGCACCCAGTTACACTCCTACTGCTAATACTACTGAGAATGGGGCCCCTATCACTACTACTAGCACACTACTTCTAACAGTAAGCCCTGACCACCCACAAAGCCCAAGGCCATCATCTCCAGTCCTTACTACAACCTGGAGAGAAGGTTATATTAGTCCCATTTTACAAATTGAAAATAAAAAACAAGGCCCAGAGAGGTGACCAGCTTACCCAGGTCAAAAAGCAAGTAAGAGTTAGAGGTGGGATGACTATAAAGACCATGCTCCCCACATTGTACTAGGCACCTCAGAAGTTTTCTAATGAAATCAATGCAAAGCCTTCTTTCCAAGAGTTTTTGAAGTCAATTCATTTGACTAAAAGGTAGTCAAAAACTTTTCTTTCAGTAATCACTGTGCCTTCTAAGCAATAAATAAACCAATGTTTATTTTCTTAGTAATATCTCAAAGAATTTATTATCTAAGTGCTTTGATTTTAAATTTCTTCATTTATTTTTGGCCAAATATATATACAGAGAGGGAGAGAAGAGAGAAGATAGCAAAGGACAGAATTTCATTTTACTAGATCAGAATGGAGATTAACAATTAAAGCAAAAAAATGTTCAAATATAACTTATATTTTACACAGTTAAAAATTAAGAGGCAAGCAATTTCAGACGAGATCGGGCGTGTTCAGGGTGGTATGGCTGTAGATGAGGCAAGCAATTTCAAACAGACTGAGCCTTACCTCAATGTTATTCCTCCAGTCCTAGGGAACAGCACCCCAAGTGATCAGCAGACACTTCCAGCCTACATACAGCAAACCAGACAAAGGGAGTAAGCAAAGCCTTCATGCTCCCAAAACCACACTGGGAAGGAAAGTGTGATGGCTTTCTGGGGAACCTGAGCACATGTACAGTATCTGCAAATCACTGCCCATCCAGACACACACAGAAACAAAATGTTTACCTTGGGATTTGTATACAGAAGTACTTAAAGTTAACAGGTGTATTTACATGAAATAATGCAAAAACAATCCTAAAGCAATGTGAACACATTAAACTTTTTCCATGGAACTATATAAAGATAATCAATTGCCACTACTTAAAATCAATACTTCATAAAAAGCTTTTCTATAGCTTTACTGATTACCTTTATATACCTAAATATACCTGAATATAGCTTGATATACCTGAATCGCTTCTTCCTTCATATACCTACAGCCACTTCTGAACTAAGAACTACTACTATTAAAATGTCAAAAAATATCACCATTGTGGAGATGACCAACACAGGTCCTGGCATGATTCCATAGATATTGTTTATAAAAGAATGAATGACTTAAGATAGAAAATTTAAAAGAGACAGAGAGAAATAATACAATTTAAGGAAAACACATGATTTATTTTAAATTAAGAAAAAAATCCCAGAACTATCAGTACAACTACAAACAGAATTACTTCACACATCTCACCTAAAAATCTATACTAGATTCTAACTAGGTAGTACCTCCTAACATTATAAATAAACTCATACAGCGCAATGATTCTGATACTTTTTTCCGTATAGGGTTTGATATGAATCGCATCCACAGACATCTGGAGTTCTGGTGCACAGTTGCAGGCCTCAAAATTGGGAGTTTGCACACTGCCTTCCAATGATACAGAGGAGACAGTGCACAGACTAAATTCACTGGAGACAGATAATGCTTCTAGTGAAGATAATGTCCTGTGAGAGCTGACAGTCATTACGATTTAACAGATTCAAAGTAATGACTTCATGGTAGTAGGAGAAAATGAAGTTTCATGGATTTAGGGATATAAAGAACTCTTAACAACACAAACTGATAAGAGTTTTCACAGCCCTCTCTAAAGTTGCACACATTAAACAATGATACAGAAATGAATGAAAACAGGTTCTTAAATTAATTTAGATTTATAAGAAATGGACTGAAAATCCCTAGACTTTGCATAGATTGTGATGTCAGTACAAACAATAGCCACAGTGATGAAAGTATGAGTCACAATTCAAAAACAAAGGAGGAAAAAAAATGGACAGAGGAAAGCTTTGAATCCCCATGCCACAAAGAAATTCTTTACTTAAAATGTTGTTAATGATAGCTACCATTCTAACTTGGAATAAGAAGGAATGGTCCACACTGTCTTCTACTTGGGAACAACCTCATTCAGCCCCCCAAATGCTCCTCCCAGCCCCATCCACCTCACTGCCCAGCCACCAATAATACAGTCAGCCACATTCACTAGCAAGCACTGGCATTCTAACAGATATGAGTCACCGACTCCCCGACAGTAAGAGGTCATCCTCTATCAGGAAGCCCACTCTGCAAAGTTCCCTTGTTCATCTCCCAGGCTGCCACCACCGTGGCCCACTTAAAGCTCATTCTCCAACTTCAGCTGCTTACCAACCCTCCTCTGCACTCCCCAAATCACTTCGGCCTCCCCTAACGCCAAAGTAGCCAACACTACTCACTGTGACACGCCTGAAAACCATTCAACGGCAGGACACACCTGGGCCCAGGAGAATCCAGCTCTTTGCTAAACTCCCCTGTGCCCAGCTGAGCTCCTGCCTTTTCAGAAACTAATCATCGGTTACCTACGAGAAGCTAAACTCTCAATGCCTCTTCTCCCCAGCCAGACCCCAGTCTGCCAAGTTCACAGACCTCGGGGGGAGGAGAGGGCGGGGGAGAAAGACGCATCACGATGCGCTTGGGGACCAAGCACACTGAGGCCCCTAAAATTCCAAACGCAAGCCCCCTACATCCACCCGGCTATGGCCAGCCTCCAGGGCGCGTGCACCAAGCGCTAAGAGCGAACGCCACAGGAGTTAAGTCTCCGTTCCCCCATGAATCCCTTCCCCGACTACAAAATCCTAACTATCAAGCCATCGAGGCCCCGGGTCGAAGCTAACACCCCCTCCAAGCCTCCAGTCACTGGAGTTGCCCAGGTCGGATCCAGCACCCCAAGGCCCGGGCCGCCGGGACCGGCTTGCTGTCCCAGGCCGCTGAGCGCCGGGACCTGGGCCGTGTCCCCACCGGGCTCCCATTGTTGCGGGTCCCCGCCGCTGGAGCGAGGAGCCGGGGACCGGCACCGGCACTCACCTCCCGCGCGGCGGCTCCGGGCTGCAGCGGGCCAGGCAGGGCCGAGTGGCCGCGCGCTCCTCTGCGCCCGCCTCAGCGGTGTCTGCGGCGGCGGGGGTGGAGGCTGAGGCGGGAAGCAGCCGGCAGGCCCGGGCGCCTCAGACTGGCTCCGACCAACTGTCGGTCTTCTCTGACGGCGGCGCTAGCAGCCTCCGCTTGCGGTCCGTGCCAGAAAGCGTTCCCCTCCCGGCCCGCACACCCGGCCGCCCGGACGGGAACAAGCACCGTCAACAGGAAAGTTCCGCTGGGAGCCAACAGAGGCCGTTCTAACCCCAGTGCCAGCAGCACTGCGGATTCCTCTCTGCATAACCCCGTCTATGCTACAGATGACCGTTTCCCGAGTGAATGCGGGACGGAAATCCCAGGCCGGAATCCACCTGGGAATGGTTCCACGGCTGGATCCAATGGAAAGGGTTTGCACCCCTCCAGCCACCAGAGAGGCACGCTAGCCACTTAGTGCTTCGACTGAACCTCGCTTCCTCCTCATTCCTCACTTGGGAGTAACCTTGAATCCTTGTTAGAATTGAATGAGATGATGAAAGTACCTGGCACGGAGCTATGGGATTCAACATTGAGGCACGGTCATTGCTGATGCTACCGATGATTATTGCTTATTAATACTACTGCCTCAAGGACCCCTGAAATTGAAGCGCACCATGTAATCCTCAGTTTTCCCCCATCCACCGCCACATCCTGTTTCGTTTCCTGTTGACTGAAGCTGTCTTCAGAATCCCCTGGAAAAGAAGAAAGAAAGGCTTTCTTGATCACTGACACTCAAGGGGAAGTTAAGGGTACAGATTCTCCTCCCTCAGGTTTGTTCACTGCTGCCATGTGGGCTCCAGTTAAGACGAGCTTATTGTGTCAGCTCTCTCTACTATAGCCCGGATTCTGTTCTTTTTTCTTTTTCTTCTTTCTTCTTCTCCTTCTCCTCCTCGCCCCTTCCCCCACCCCCACCCTACCCCCTTCCACGCCTCCTCCTTCTCCTCTTCCTCCTCCTGTGAACATGGGCAAGATGAAAAAATTCTGAAAGTGGATTTTTTTAAGGTTTTGTTTTCCTCATAAAATCAAGTGGGTAAAAAAAAAAAATCCTCTCTCCTTCCCCACCTCCCTTTTCTTCTGGGCCTTCACACCTCTAGATATTAGGCACACGTAGTTATTTTCAGAGCAAATTAGGTTATAAAGTACAAGTGTGTGTTCCCAAACTATCAATGGGAAAGGAGATCTGCAGGAGGTGTTCCCAAAAAGGATCATAGCTTTCACATGTTCTCAAATTTTCCATTGTCACTTAGCCCGTTGGCTTCTGAGACTCAGGAAACTTGACCTTGATACCCTTCTCCCTTGTCTGAAGAGACTTTCCAGAAAGGCTCACTTATATCAGTCAGTGGCACCTGAATAAACTATGCCACATGTGCCATACATTGATTTCCATTTAGCTTATCCTCTGGAAGTAAGGAAAGGGCTCTGCTTGTCTAATTTCATTTTGATAACCATCTGGAAAGGGCAGACCCATGAGTTAGAAAGCAACACACTCAAAACGTCTGGAAGCTTTCTGCTCCCTCCAGCAAGGAGACTTCATCTTACACATTTAAAGAACAAAGGATGCCTCAAAAGCTGATTTGCTTTCCTCAGCATCCTAAGGTCAGACCAGCATCTGACCTCTCTCTACCCTTGGTCTTGCATTCCCTCCATCTGACCTCTTATCTTGGACTACCTGTGTAACACATAAGCAGATATGGTTTCACAGTTGAAGCAGGTTCCAGTGAGAGCCCTAAAGATGAGAAAGGGAGGAGAAAGAGACCAATGAAGCTGGATAGAGAGACTTAAGAAATAAGACTGTTTATCTCCCTTCCCCCACCCCAAGATCCACTACACAACCACCAAGGACACTCACATCTGCATTCCTCATCTGTCACTGAGGTTGAAGCAAGCAGGGCTAGGCCTGGCTTCCCTGATGATAGAAGCCCTTTCCATTTCCTCCTCCCAAGATGCCATTACCATTTTGTGACATCACTGCTTTCTTGCCCCCCAGGAGCTTCCTTCACAACTTGGATGATGTAATGCCCTCACAACCACCTGTGGGGATCATGGTACCCTCATGTATCCTGTAGGAAAATGGGTTCTACTGGGGAGGAATCCCTAGAGTGATTTACACACATACCTGCTATCAATGGCTCTGCCTTCAAGTGAGCTTACAAAATCTGGGATCTTCCTTCTGGGATAAGGCAAAAGTTACCAGCAACTTGTTAATCAATGAGAAACTAGAACTAGACCTATTCATCCACTGTGGATCACACCTGGCAAAATACCCTCTTCCTTTTACCTGTTTCACCTCCTCCTCATTCCATGAAAGCCAAGTCAGTCCTTCCTCCACCAGCTAAGACTGGGAGACATAACAAATCTACCTCATATATAGAAACAAACATAGAGGGGCAGCCAAAATGAGAAAACAAAGAAATATGGCCCAAAGGAATGACCTATGCTTACCACCAAATTGGCCCTTTTGTGATAATAAACAAAACACTCAAAAAATTAGGAGTAGGAGACTACCTCAATACAATAAAGGCCATATATGAAAATCCATAACTAATATCATATTCAAATGATGAAAAATTGAAACATTTTCTGCTAAAATCAGGAATAAGACAAGGATGCCTACTTTCACACTTCTATTCAACATAGTACTGGGAAGCCTAGCCAGAGAAATTAGGCAAGAAAAATAAATAAGAAACATCCAAATTGGAAAAGAAGTAAAATTATTTCTGTTCACAGATGCCATAATCTTATATGCAGAAAACTCTAAAGATTCTGCACACAGCCCCAAAAAAGTTAGAACTAATAAATGAATTCAATAAAGTTTCAGGGTATAAAAACCAACAAAACAAAAATCAGTTGCATTTCTATACACTAACACTGAACAATATAAAAAGGAAATTAAGAAAACAATTTTATTTATGATCACATTGAAAAGAATAAAATGCTTAGGCATAAACTTAACCAAAGAGACAAAAGACTTGCACACTGAAAACTTGAAAATGTTGCTAAAAGAAATTAAAAACATACAAATAAATGGAAAGACATCCTGTGTTCATGGACTGTTAAGGCACCAATACTATCCAAAGCAATATATAGATTTCATGCAATCCCTATCAAATTTCTAACAATTTTTGCTGAAATAGTAAAAGCCATCCTAAAATTCATGTGGAGTCTCAAGGGATCCCAAATAGTCAAAACAATCTTGGAAAAGCTGGAGGTCTCACACTTTCTTATTTCAAAACTTACTACAATGCTACAGTAATCGAAATAGTATGATACTGACATAAAGACAAACATATAAATCAATGAAATAGAATAGAGAGCCCAGAAACAAACCCTCACATATACAGTCACATGCTTTTTGACAAGAATGCCAAGATTGTTCGATGGGGAAAAGGCAATCTTTTCAACAAATGGTGCTGGGAAAATTGGATATCCACATGTAAAGAGTGAAACTGAACCCTTACCTTACACCATATACAAAAATTAACTCAGGTAGTTCCCTGGTGATGTAGTGGCTAGGCTTCGGCGCTGTCAATGCTGCAGCCTGGGTTCGATTCCCAGCCGGGGAATTACATATATATATATATATATATATATATATATATATATATATATATATATATATAAAATTAACTCAAAATGGATCAAAGACCTAAATGTAAAACCTAAAACTATAAAATTCTTAGGAGAAAACATAAGACAGTAAGTTTCATGGCAATGATTTCTTGGATGTGACACTAAAAGCACAGGCAACAAAATAAAAAAAAATGGACAAATTGGAGTTCATGAAAATTAAACACCGTGATGTATCATAGACACTATCGACAAAGTAAAATGGCAACTCACAAAATAAAAGAAATATTTGCAAATCATAATATCTGATAAAGGACTGAATATATAAAGAATATATAAAGAATTCCTACAATTCAACAACAACCTGATTGACAAGCATGAGCAAAACAAGCAACCTGATTCAAGCACAAGTGAAGGACTTGAATAGATGATATCTCCAAAGAAAATAAACAAATGGCCAATAAGTCCATAGAAAGATGCTCAACACCATTAATCATTAGGAAAATGCAAATCAAAACCACAATAAGATATTATTTCATAACAGCCATTAGGATGGCTATTATGAAATAATAATGTAAAAAAACCCATAGAAAATTACAAGTGTAGCAAGGATGTGGAGAAATTGGAACACTTGTGTGTTGCTGATGGGAATGTAAAATGATGCAGCTGCTGTGATAAACTGGTGGTTCCTAAAATTTAAACATAGAATTATTGTGATGTGACCCAGCAATTTCACTCCTAGGCATATACCCCAAAGATTTGAAACCAAGAGACTCAACAGATACTTGTACACTAATGTTTATTGTAGCATTATTCATAGGCTGACCAGACCTACCATTTGAAATGGGACAGAAAACAACAGTACTGTCCCATTTCAAATGGTAGGTCTGGTCAGCCTACTGACACCTATATGTGGTGTGTGTGTGTGTGTGTGTGTGTGTGTGTGTGTGCATATATCTTGGCACAGTGAGAAAGTAGGAGTAATTTACTTACTTCAGAGATAACCTATTGTTAGGCCAGTACTTTCCTGAGAGCAAGTTTCAGTAAGGGAGGTAGGATGATGCCTTCCACATAGCAAGTGGTCAGTATCTGTTTTTCTGAGTAGTGGAGGAAGAATGATCTTCACTTACAGATTCCAAAGTCTGGAGAGAACTTGGAGTGTCTGGGAGAGACTGTAACTCCCTCCAAGCAGTGAAAGTTTCTTTCTCAGGAATGGTAGAGGGGGGCCTGCCCCTCTCACATGCTCTGTGACCTTAGGTGAATCACTTAACCTCCCTGAGATGGATTACTCCTCTAAATGGGAATAACATGCTTGCATTGGTAAGAAAGAAATGGAAAAAATGACTATAAACACTCTTGGGAAGTCCTAAACATACATGCAGGTTTATTTTGTTCAGAGAAAATTTGACTAACATCTTTGCTGTTTCAAGTCAATTCCACCATTTCCTTCTAGAGAGTATAAGCTCTGTGAAATTGGCTGGGATTCCCCAGACTCAGCTGCACTCTTGTACTTACGTTAATTTTAGCACCTAGGGAGTTCCCTGGTGGCGTAGTGGCTAAGGCTTCGTCACTGTCAACGCTGCGGCCTGGGTTCAATTCCCAGCCAGGGAACTACCCACATAAAAAATAATAATAATAAAGTATATAGCTCAACAGTTATAAGTATATTTACAGAATTATATAATTTTAGCACCTATCTCATTCTTACTGGAATTGTGTCTGAGTCCTACAGATGAGACCAGATTGGCTCATCTCAGTAGCCTCAAAGTCTGGTACAGGATTGAGTTCCACGTGCATGTATTAAACAGAATATTTGGGTTGTCAACAGCCCCCATGTGCCATGAGGGGATTCAATTTCATTCAAATGACCCTGGGGATTTGTTATACAAAGATGAAAAGTACGCAGCCCCTGAGGCTCCTGGGAGACAAAGGCGCAAAACATAATTACAATACAGCCTTAACTCCTATGTGAACAAGTCATCAGCAAGGGTTCAGTGGAGGAAATATTTAGTTCAGACACTCCAGGAGCCTAATCTCCCCTTCAGTTACTCCTCACCCATTTCCAGATCTTATGCTACTCCCATTGCAGCCACCCAATGTGTTGTTAATCACTGGGTGCTCAGTAATGTATAGTTAGATCAATTCAGACCACAGGGCCACTGTCTTCTCTTGCTAAAGCTCTACTCCCAGTTAGTATATTCACTCAGCTCTAATGCCTGGTCTAAATGTCATCTCTTCTATGATGCCTCCATGAACTTGAAAGCCAATCCTTTTCCTGGGCTTTTTGGGCACTTGATCCCACAAATATTTATTGGGCACATGCTATTTCAGCCCTGGAAACAGAGTTATACAACTTGGCCTTTGTCCTAAGAGCTTATGTACACTGGGGGAGGCAGAGCAGTAGCAGGCAGTTATACCACTGCTAAGGAAAGCACAGAGTAAATACCCTAAGAGCTGCAGGAGACACCTCTGTGGTCTTCTTAGCCCATATTCCCTTTTCCAGAACTGACCACCCACTAAGGAGTAAGGCCTGGAGAGTATGTTTGTGCTATGTGTCTCAGTCACCTAGTAGCAGCTGATTGGCCCAGGGAGAATTCCTAATTGCAGATGAGCCAACTGTATGCTATATCCTAAGATATAAACTTGAAGTTAAGTTTCAAAGATGCAGAGAACTAGGAAGCAACCAGTCAGAGGGCACTGGGCTGAGAATCCCAGGGGAAGGAGGGAAGAAAGGACTGGGGTTCCTGCCTTTGGATCCAAAAAAATACCCATTTCTCTCCTTACAATCAGTTCTTTGTTTTACTTAAAGGATCTTTGGAGTGGGGGTGGGGTGGGGAATATTATCACAATGGCCCTAACTGAGGCACTAGTGACCAGGCAGTCTCCCTAGGGTAAAAGAGGGGAGGGGGCAGGCAGGGCAGAGCAGGAGCAGAAATGGGGGTTGGGTGAAAGATGGAGAAGAGGATTCTAAGTAGGGGGAACAGCATAAGTAAAGGCAAGAGGTGGAAACTACAGGAGTAAAATGAAAAGAAATGAGGCTGGAGATGTGACCAGGGCTGGGGTCATACAGGCTCTTGTAAGCCACATTGAATCTAAAACAACTTACATTTTAAGATGCACCCAGCATGCAGGCTAGGGGTATCACACCTGGGGGTAGGAAGAACTCTATAAAATCAGGCAATTAATTTTGTGAACTCATCCTAGAAAAAGTGCTGTTATACATACCTCATTGCCAAATGTCACTATGGTCACTTTCGAAGTACACCCCTTAGAAAGTTATGCACTGACGCCAGTGCCTAGTCCATCCTTCAAAGCAATTTTGAAACTCTTTCTGGAATGGCCATCAGAGCTGTGTCATACCCCAAATCTAACAATTAAGTTCGCAAACTTGCCACCATGTGCTTACATTGGCAGCACTGTACAAACAACTCAGTAAGGTGTCATAATCTTGCCAAGGTACGATGATCCAAGCAAGAGAGGTTGGTGGACTACATGAATGTGGGGGGTGGGGACACAAGTGGACAAATAAAGTCAGACAGTGAGATTACGGGAAGAAGGAGTCAGAGTGACACTTGTGTGCTGGGGGATGCTTTTTGTGGAGAGGGGAACTTACCTGAGAAGAAGAGCTAGGGAGGGTGGGGTTGTTTAGAACCTCATTGCTCAAAGTATGGACCAGAACCAACAGCTCTGGCCTCCTGTCGGAGCTTGTGAGAAATACCGATGCTCGGGGCCCAATCCAACTTACCACAGTAAAGTTCAAGGGGCTCTCACTGATTCATCACCTGGTTCATTGTCAATGCTGGCCCCCTTCCTTTTCCCTTGCTTTGCTCTCTACCCAGCTTAATCTTGCAGGGATTAGTGGGAAATTTAAGCCCTGCAGCATCAAAATTTGGAAACAGAGATCCTTGGGTTTCAGGGTTCTATGAAGACTCTGAATATTTATACAGACTTTGATACATACGGACAGTTTTCTGGGGGAAAGAACCCACAGCAAGGTAAAGGCCTATAAGATGAACGAAATAGAAAAACAGAAAAATAGAGAAAACTAGAAACTAAAAGTCGGTTATTTGAAAAGATCAATAAATTTGACCAAACTTTAGCTAGACTAACCAAGAGATAAAGAGAAGATTCAAATTGATAAAACCAGAAATGAAAGTGGGAACACTACTACCAATTCCACAGAAATAAAAAAGGACTGTAAGAGATTATTATGAAAAGTTGCTTATCAACAAATGAGATAACCTAGATGAAATGCACAAATTCCTAGAAACATACAACCTACCAAAGCCAAATCATGAAGAAATAGAAAATCTAACTACATCTCTAACTAGTAAGAGATTAAATTAGTAATAATAATAATAAAAAGTCTTCTAACAAAGAAAAGCCCTGGACCTGACAACTTCACTCGTAAATTCTACCAAACATTTAAAAAAAGAACAAATACCAATCCTTCTCAAACTTTGCCAGAAAATTGAAGAGGAGAAAATACTTGCTAACTCATTCTATGAGACCAGTATTACCCTGATACCACAGCCAGATAAAGACACTACAAGAAAAGAAAACTACCTACCACTATCCCTTATAAATATCGATGCAAAAACATCTCAACAAATACTAGCAAACCAAACTCGGCAGCATATTAAGAGGATTATACACCATAATCAAGTGTGATTTATTCCTGGAAAGCAAGGATAGTCCATCACACCAGGATGGTTCATCATACTAAAACTGATGAATACAATGCAATACCTTAACAGAGTGAAGGGGGTAAAACATGATCAATTGATAGAGAAAAGGCAAACAAAAATTCAACACCTTTTTCTCATGATACACAAAAAGCACACAACAAACTATAATAGGAACAGAAGGAACTACTTTAACATAATAAAAGACATATGAAAAACCCACAGCAAAAAATCATGCTCAATGGTGAAAGTCTGAAAGCTTCTGCTCTAACATTAGGACAAGGCAATGATGCCAGCTTTTGTCACTTGTATTCAACATAGTACTAGAATTTCTAGTCAGAGAAATTAGGCAAGAAAAAGAAAATAAAGGCACCCAAATTAGAAAGAAAGAAGTAAAATAATCTGAAAACCTTAAAGATTCCAAACCAAGCCCCCCCAAAACATCAACAACAAAAACACCGTTAGAACTAATGAATGAATTCAGCAACATAGCAAGATACAATGTCAATGCACAAAAATTAGTTGTATTTCTATAGCTCAGCAATGAAATACACAGAAATAACAAGTGTTAGTGAGAATGTGGAAAAACTGAAACACTTGTGCACTGTTGGTAGGAATGTAAAATGGTACAGCTGCTGTGGAAAACAGTATGGCAGTTTTTCCAAAAATTAAAAATGGAATCACCTTCTGATCCAAGAATTTTATCCCTGAGTATGTACCCAAGAGAACTGAAAAGCAGATTCTCAAAGAGATATTTTACACCATTATTATTATTATTTTTAACATTAGATTTTTTTTTTTTTTGTATGTGAGTAGTTCCCTGGCAGGGAATCGAACCCAGGCCGCAGTGCTGACAGCACCAGTGATGAAGCCTTAAGCCACTGCACCACCAGCGAACTCCCTACACCATTATTTATAATAGTTAAAATGTGCAAGCAACCCAAGTGTCCATCGATGGATAATAAACAAAATGTGATATAAACATACTATGGAATGCTATTCAGCCTTTAAGAGGAAGAAAATTCTCACATATGCTACAACATGGATGAACCTTGAGGACACTATGCTAAGAAATATCAGTCACAGAAAGACAAACACTGTATTATTTCACTTATTTGAGGGCTGGGGGAAATGGAGAATGGGGAGTTATTGTTTAATGGGTATAGAGTATTAACTGTTTTACAAAATGAAAAGAGTAATTGGGATGGAGGGTGGTGATGGTTGCACATTATGAATGCATTTAATACCACTAAACTGTATGCTTAAAATAGTTACAAAAGTGAATTATGTTATGTGTACTTTCTCACAATTTAAAAATTTTTTAAAAAGAGCTAAGAACCCCTTGGATCCAGGGGTTTCCACAGTTAGATGTGGGGCTTGCAAACACAACGTCAGGGCACTCAGTATTGTTTAGGGACAAAGTCAATTTCTTTCTTCAATAAAAATTCACTTTCTATGTAAGCATGTATAGGGGTTAAGAGTCATAGAGTTGGCCTTTAAAGAGCTACATGTCCACTGTCTCAGATGCGCTGGCCCTCTTAAGCAGCACTTGAGGTCCTAGAACATGCTAATTGCAGCTTCCATCAACTGTATGGCCGTTGGTGCGACTACCTCCCTAGGAGCCTGTGAACAGGAGACAGGACCCTGTTTCCTGCCCAGCACACGGTATTCAATGAAGGAATGAATAAATGAGTGACCAGCTGGGGAGAGATGCACCTGTAGTTCTAAGGGAGCTGAGGAAAATTGCAGCTTGGGTTCTTCCCATGGTTCCCTTTGTCTGTTCTCTCTTCTTTGCAGCTTGGCCCTCACACCACCTGCAGGAAGCCTTCTCAGATTATGCCCAGCTACCTCCCAAGATAGACCCTCCTCCCAATCTCCTTCTCACTTGGAGAAGGAGGCAGGCAGGGGGGGTTCACAAAGGGAGGCTTAAGCTGCCTAAAAAGGGTCTAGTGGGCCAGGGAATGGAAGGTGAGGAATCAGGGCCCCTGCTCCAGTACTCCAACTCCAGACCCCAAAGGAGGGGGCCTTATACCTTCCCAGGACAGGAGTTTCAACAGACTTGGCAGAGGCCCCTGGGCTACTTGCTACAACCCCTCTGGGGAGAAGACATTGTTCTCCAAGGTGGCATCTTCATTAGGCTGCTGGGGGAGACAGGTGAGTGCCATGGAAAAAGCAGTCCCTGGCTGAATGCTCACCGCTTGTGCCTGCTTTCTTGATGGAGGGCAGAGCAGGAGCTCTGGACTTTGTCCTTGGAGCTAAGCAGCCTTGCATGAGTTAGTGAATTTCCCAGAGCCACAGCTTACTCATCTGTGAAAACAGAGCATGATGCCCACCTCAGAGGCCTACTGAGGGGCTGAGCAGAGGGCCTTTCACAGAGTAGGTGCTCGGTGCCTGTCAAGGAGTCTGTACTGAGAAGAGAATTCCAGCCTCAACAGAGGTCAGTCACTGTCACGAGGCCTGGCTCGAGTAGCATCACCAGTTAAACCATGTGACTTAGCTAGTAACAAAGGCTCTGGTGCCTCAGCATCCTGAGATAAAGGGTGGGAAGGGCCTCCTCCCACCATTTCTCTCCCATGAGTGGCAGTCGAGGGAACCATGGAAGAGAGAATGGCTTTGGGATAAAACACAAAGCCAACTCATACTGAGCAATCACCTGGGTCAGGCTAAGCCCTTTACCACGGTTAGCGCATATAACCCTCCCCACAACCCTGGGGAGGGTACTAGTTTCTGCATATGTCAGTTTTACATTTATTTGTTTGTTTTTCATATATAGACTATTTTAGAACAGTTTTAGGTTTACAGTAAAACTGAGCAGAAAGTACAGCGTTCCCTCCAAATCCCTACCCTCACACATGCACAGCCTCCTCCACTGTCATCCCTCCACCTTCCCCCACCAGAGTGGTACATTTGTCACAAAGAAACAACATTAAGACATCACCCTCCAAAGTCCATGTTTACAGTAGGGTTCACTCTTGGTGTTTTACAATCTACAGGTTAGGACAAATGCATAATGACATGCTTCTCTGTCAGTGAGTCTCTGCACTTCAGAGAGAGTGGGTGCTGAGCACTCCTATGTCTCCTGAGCAGAATCTGGCAGCATACGCTTGCCTGTGGAAGGCAGGTGAGATAGTCAAGTGGATAATCGTGGATAGATTGTACTGAGGGGAAGAATTGGTCCCCAGTCAGAGATCTTAACCTCTCTGTTATGGAACACCCAGGACACCAGTGATCAGGACCTTTATATGTACTCAGATGGACAATGACCAAGACATGAGAAACTGTCCTCATCTCCAGGTCTCCGACAGACACCCAGGCCACCTACAACCTGAGCCCTTCTATACCCTACACAGCTCTCCAGAATCCAAAGGCCACTTCTGAAGTCCCCAAGTGATACCCGCTGATCCCTGCTTGTCTTGGTCCCTGGTCCAATCGGCAAGCAGCCAGCTTTGTGACTTCACAAAGAAGGCTATCTTGTGACAAGTTTGCGCCTGGTGAAGTAGGAGCTGGGCAGAGGGTTTTCCCTCAAGGAACACCACATGAATTTTCATGGAGAGACACCCTGACCCCTGAGGGAATGAAGAGCAGCTGCCGCCCGGTAAGAGCCCAGGATACCCTGTACACTTAGAGACCCCCCCGCCCTGAATGATGATTTGGGCTTCCACACTAACCTGGGTACCCCTGACTGTATCTGGCAATATCTCTTCAAGGCCCAGGCCCATCGCAGCCAGATTTGGGCAGGGGCAGGAGGCGGTTAAGCCAAGTGGTGGTAGTGGTGGTGGTGGGGTTCCCTGATCTCGAGTCAGGGGTCCCTGACCTCTAAGTTGGGGGTCAGAGCAGCTTCCTCCTATTAGACAAGGCCATTCTTCTCTAGGCTTTTCTCAGTGAAAGAACTGATAGAGTGGGGAGCTTTTGTGAGCCAAGTCTTCATCAGGATCTGCCGCAGCAGTCCTCAGGGTACCTACAAATGGGTCAGGCCAGAGATCCTTGAATCCTGTAGAAAGGTCTTGAGAATACAAACAAGTACGGCCACAAATCCAAGGGGTTCTCTCTCCAGTGCTGATTCCTGGAAGGATTTATGATTCTAGAAATCTGGGAGTGCTTCCTCCTTGCCTTCCCTGCACCTGTCCCCAACCTGTAACTCCCATGAAGCATAACCTCTGGGCAGGGCAGGACCCTAGGAGTCAGCAGGAATGATAACTGGCAGCCAGGCTGGGGGTATCTAATAGGTCCTGGGGGGTATCTAGGGAGCAGAATTTTGTCCTCTACATGCTACAGCCCTTCTTTGTGTGGGGGGGAGGTCAACTGTGAGGGTCCACTGGCCATACCATCTGGCCTCTACTTTGATTGACATCACCATCCTGCCAGAGAACCTCAGGGAAGGAAGTGAAAGTGCTGTGGGCAAGAGTTCCAGGTGCTTCATCCCAGCAGGAGGCAAGGTTAATGGCTGGTTTGGGCAGGGCAACATGTCATATCCCAGGGGCTCTTTGGTCTTGACTGCTTTCACCTTTGATTGAAAGTAGACCTTGAAGGCATGACAAGGCCTAGCAGCAGATCCTCTTAAATCCACCCTCTGACCCACTCCATTTTCAGTTCTGGGTTGGGACAAAGAGTGGACAGGTGATCCCCAGGAGTGATAACTCTCCTACTTCCCAGTGCTTCTGAAAGTGTACCCTAGGATTTTTCTGGTAAGGGACTCATTTCTCATTTAAATGAGGAAAGCCTGAACTGCTCCAGCGGGCAGTACAGGGTGGGAGTGGGGGTGGGGCGTGGTAAAGGGAAACCAGCCAGGGGACAGCCATGGACCAAGAACAATAAAAACATCACTTAGCTAGCACTTCCTGTGTGCCAGGGTCCAAGCTTAGCATGTTACATGCATGATTAACTAACCTCCATAACAATGCTAGACAAAAGGAGGTAGGATATTCCCATTTTCCGGCCAGGGAAACTGAAACTCAAGAGGTGAAGTCATTAGACCAAAGTCCTACAGCTACTACATGGAATCACTAGTGTTAGGAGCACATCTGTTTACCTCCAAAGCTGGACTCAGCTGCTGACCTGTCTGTTTCTGCAAACTCTTCCCAATAGAGAGGAAAACTATTTCCTCATTCCTGGCCATCAGGGACAGGGTTAAAAAGAAAAGGGTAGGAGGGAAGCGCTTGAGCTTGCCATCACCCAGATCACCAGCTTTTGGATAAGGGAGCCTTGACTGCTTGGTCTGTCTAAACTTTAATGAGACCTGTTGGGAGGCAGCTGTTCTGATTTGCCTGTAACTATTTTGCAGGTGATTTAAATGAGGCTCTGGAGGCGCCGGAGGGGAGTCCTTGGGGTCTGTGACTGAGCAGTGGTTCTGAGTGGGGTTGCTGGAAAACATGTAAAATGACCAGTTCGATTTAATTTCAGATAAACAGTAATTTTTTTAAGTGTAAGTATGCCCTAAATGTTGCATGAGGCTCTTCTGGGGGTTCCTTGTTCAGACTGGGGCTCTGGGACCTGGGAGGTGCCCACTTGAGCCTCAGGCCCCTCTGTGAAGTGGTGCCTGTGGGAGCAGGAGGATGGGCTGGTAAGAGCACCTGGGTCTGGTGAGCCTGGAAATAGGTGATGGGAGGAAAGGGGTGGTAGGCAGGAGAGGAGGGGAGAGGGGAGGGGCACCCTGAGGCCCAGAGGACTTAGTGCTATGCACCTTCCTACCCATGGTGTGGCTACTCCCACCTCAGTGCATGACCTGCTTGGGGGCAGGAGGACCATGCCTCTGAGTCTGTAGCCCTTGGTGCTGGGGCCAGGGCTGGGCTGCTCTTGCCCTTTCTCTGTCATTGGGGAGCCCTGCAAGTACCACTCCTTGCCCTTTTTGATGGTAGCTGCCTCTTTCTGAGGCACACATGGTGGCATGCACAGGCAGAACGGGGTGGAGTGGAGGTACGATAAGAGTCCAGAGATGTTCTTCCAAAGAGGCCAGGGAAACTCTTCCCAATGATTCAGAAGCGACACGCCAGACCAAGTCGGGAATGTGGGCCTGGGTTTTCTGTGGCTTTGTGCTCATGTGTACTTAGATGTTGGCTGTGCCAACGCACACCGCCCTGTGAAACATGTCAGTGAGCATGCTCGGAATGTGTGTGCAGCCCAGAAAACGTTGATGTCCTTTTTCCTTCCCAGAATGGGGGTCTGGGAGTGCCTGCAGGTGTGGGGCTGGGTGTGTATGCACATGTGCATGTGGGATTGTTGTTAGGAGTAGAGGGACTGCAGATGTTACAGAGCAAAGATTCTGGAGGGAGCAGCTTCTAGACTGGCTCTAGCTCCTACTGTGCTTGCCCAGTCTTCTGGGCCCTCTTTTCTCTGAACTCCTATCACAGTCACAGGGCCCAGACTGGGTTTCTGAAGGGGAACAGTGCCATCTGGTGGCAGGCCGAGCCTGTGCCAGGAACATGTGAGCTGGACCCTGAGTTCCCACAAGGACGTTGCCTTCCAGGATCCTAGCCAATGAACTTACACCCTGCATGGACTAGACCATGGACAGAGAAAGCATATCTAAGGCTTGAACACTCCATCCTTATGCATTTTGGGTTCATGGCTCCAGGAGGCATGGCAGGGAAGTCAGCTGAAGGAGTGATAGAGCAGCAGTCCCCAACCTTTTTGGCACTAGTTTCGTGGAAGACAATTTTTTCCATGGACTGGGGCAGGTAGGGTGAAGGAATGGTTTGGGGATGATTCAAGTACATTATATTTATTGTGCACATTACTTCTATTATTGTTAGATTGTAATATATAATGAAATAATTATACAACTCACCCTGATGCAGAATCAGTGAGAGCTCTGAACTTGTTTTCCTGCAAGCAATTGATTTATTATGGTCTCTGTGTAGTCAAACCTCTCTGCTAATGTTAATCTGTATTTGCAGCTGCTCCCCAGCGTTGGCATCACCGCCTCAACTCCACCTCAGATCATCAGGTACTAGATCCTCCTAAGGAGAGTGCAGCTTAGATCCCTTGCATGTGCAGTTCACAATAGGGTTTGCACTCCTTTGAGAATCTAATGTCACCACTGACCTGACAGGAGGCGGAGCACAGGCAGTAATGCGAACAATGGGGAGTAGCAATAAAAACAGATGAAGCTTCGCTCACTTGCCCAACACTCACCTTCTGCTGTGTGGCCCGGTTCCTAGCATGCCATGAACCAGTACTGGTCTGTGACCTGGGGGTTGGGGACCCCTGTGATAGAGGACAGGCATAGCAAAGTTACGAGTCCAGCCTCTGGACCCACGAACCTGGGCCCCATTCCTTGGGCTACTTCTCTATACTCTGGTTTTTCAACTGTGTAGGTGGCTGTCTGTAGTCTACCCTGTGGGGTGGCTGTGAGGGTTTGCATGAAAAAGTGTAGGTAAAACGCTTGGCTCAGACCTGAACCTGCTATAAAGCCAAAGGAAATGATAGTGGCCATTAATGATGTAAGCAAAGTTCCAGAAGCACAGAAAAAAGAGAGAGTTCTGTGTCATGGCAGGTGAAAGTAACCTTACAGAGAAGTGACATATCTGCACCACTGCCACCCCACATTCTAGAATTTTGTGCGTGAGCAGCTGCATACTTAAATGAAAGAATGAGGTCTTTTTTGGAAAGAGAGGAATGGGGTCCAGTGGGAAATGGAATCAAGAGCCCCAGCATTCAGGCTCTGACTAGCTCCTTTCCATCTGAGCATGGCAGCAAGCTTGCTGGGTCTCATATTCCCCATGTGAAAGTGTTGGCTCTGAGAACACCACAGATGCACAGAAACTTGCTTAGGTCTCCCAGAGAGATAAAAGGCTGGGAAGGATCTTGTCAGGGAGAGATTCTGCTCAGCTGTCCACATTTATCTTTCATGTCCCCACAAAGGGATCCCCGAATCCGTAGGGAGTGTCTCTGGTTCTGCAGCTTATTGGTTGTGTGATGTTAGGCAACCACTCACTCTCTCTGGGGCCCTCTTTTCCCAGCTGCAAAATAAAGGAATTAAATTAGATGACCTCTGAGGTCAGCCTTGCCTTAATTTATGGCCTTTTGATATTCTTCCTTTTTTCTGCCTCACATATAATACCTAGTATGAATATTTATTGATCCTATAGGTTAAGTCTTGAACAGAAAGGCAAAGAAAAACCACAGCCTTCTGTTAAATGAGTGCTGAGATTTCTGATATGCGTGTGGGAAATATTTCCTTAGATCCTGTTATGTTCTAGTAATAATGGGGCAAATGGGAGAATGAAACAAAGGCTCTCCCCTGTCACACGGCGCATAATGAGGTACTGAGAAGGTATCAAGCGCTTATCGCCCTGACTTGGAAGGACTCAAATCTCTCACTTTTAGCTTCCGCCTTCTGAAGAAGTCATTCAGTACAAGGCCATTCGCGTTAATCCTAAAAGCCTACGAATCCCAGAAGTCAATGCGTGGGGCGACGGCTTATGCTCCAATTAAGACTGGTTGTCCCCGCCCCTGGAAGCGGAACTTCATTTCCCAAGCGGCTCCGGCGCTCGTCGCTATTCTTCCACTCGCGCTGGCGTTCTCCTCCCGCCTCTTGCTAGCGAACCTCGCGCCAAATTGGGGGACGCGCGCGCGCGCGCGCGCTCGGGGCACGTAGCACGCGAGTGACGCATAATATGTGGGCCGCTCTGGAGCTGTGGTCGCACTGTGTGTGAGTGAGGGAGAGTGAGTGCGGGACCTGAGGCGGTTTGTGTGAACTGTGGCCGCTGGCGGGGTCAGGGGGGAGCGGCGGAGCCGCCCGGGAAGGTGAGTGGGGAAGGGAGGAAGACGGCTCTCTGGGAGAGGCTCAAGGAGACAGGGCGCGTGGCCTGGCAGGCGGGAGAGTGGGCGCCGGGCTGGGGGAGGGGCGGCACCTGCCTGGGCCACCGGCGGGGAGGGGGCGGGCCGGGCCGCCGGGGAGGCTGGGCGAGAGAGGCCTGACAGGACTTTTCTTCCTCCAGATTCTTGGCTCGGGGGCGGGGCTTCCACGTTCTTCCTTTAATCCTCAAAAGAAGCTTCCTGAGAGTAACTCTTCCGCCCAGAGTTGGGGGCAGGGGTGTGCCCGCCTCTACCTGTAGGAGGGGCCCCTTTGCCACCTTTTCCCTCTCAGACCTCTCAGTCTCTGTTCCGTATGGCACTTGGGGGCGGGGGCTCCAGCTTCTGTGCTATACGGCAGCCCCCTTCCTAGACCGTAGACCGTCTCCTCCTCCAGCTCCAGTCATTTGTGCAAGCTTTCCCCTCCCTCGGCCTCGTACTACCTCCCCCTGCACCCGCCAGGCTCTCGGACTAGGCGAGGGGCGGAGCTTTCCGTGTACCCCTCCCATCCCCGTGGTGGAGGGGTGGTTTGGACAGAGGTGTGCGGGTCCTGCAGCGTAGAGCCAAACCTTGAGTGCCTGCCAAGCTTTCCGGGACCTGTTTCCGTGGTTATAGTATATCATTTTTAGCTGGGATGTCACAGGCTTTTGCTAAACTCTTCTCTTCCTGGACGATTTCCTCTTATTGCAGTGTTAGCGCTTGAGTTTCGCATTTGTTAAAGTAGTAGTTTCAAAGCATCTGTAGTAATTCTTTTTGGGTCCCAAATGACTCATGCCTGTCTACATCATTTTGGCCTCAGTTTTTCCTTACCCTTTGTTTTCAGTGAAGCCCTTTAATTAGTCTACATGTTATTAATTGATATTAGTAGCATCTTCCTGTTCTAAAAAACGCTTTGTTAATATAGAGTGAGAGGTTTATTGGTAGTGTCGTCCTGTAATTTTCTTTTTCCGGTTTCCTGGAGGTTACCTTTAAGGTTTATGTAAGTTTATGTTTAGACTCTTTAGGAATCCGTATGTGTTATTCTGCTTGATCTTTCAAGATTTTGTGTATAGCAGTTATTCATTATCCATTTTCGAGTGATATATTTTTGGATGTTAGGAGATAGTAGATACAGAATTTGGGGAATATAAGGGAAATTATGCTCAAAAAGTCTTCCGTAGTTGATGAACACAGTGTGTTTTATTGTTTTACCTGTTGTTTAATTGTTAAATTTAATAGAGGAGGAATCTGGTAAAATGAACTACATGCTAACTTGAAATGGTTTAAGTTGGTTTGTTACCAGTTTTCTTATGTTGTTTTGTAAAGGAGGTGGTCATGGACAATAATAGAAAATTGTTATACATGATTTTATATTTTATACTAACTTTTGGGTCAATTTCACTTGAAGCTCCAAACTTCTAAATGAATGCTTTCAAACATTTGTTTCAGGATTGTAACCTTATGGGAACTTTCCTTAACATGGACTTAATTATTTTAGGTTTTAGGACAATTTTTGCCTAATAGGCCATTCAGTATTGTGTTAGGACAGATTTTATGGTTTAATTAAAAAGTTAAGAAAGGTTACAAAATAGTTGAAAAAAATGGTAGAGCTAGGGTAATAACGTATGATGAAAAAGTCTTTCTGCTACCTTTATGCTTTAGAAAGTGAGGTACCTGCCACAAAAATAATAGGTAATCTCCTTTTTTTGTGTATTTTTTTCAGGGATATTTTATTCTAGGGACACACACAAACACACACACACACACACACACTTACTTCACTTTCCTCACTTGACAATATATTTGAGAGTTGGTCAAACTAGGAATGGAAATGTTTAATTTTTTCCAACTGTTTATTATGAAAAATTTCAAACATATTAAAAAGTTGAAAGAACAGTGAAACAAACACTTGTTTATCTATCCAGAGTCAACAGTTGTTAATATTTTGCCATATTCCTTCTATATTTGGTGTGGTATACATTTATTTTTTTGGAGCCATTTGGAAATAAGTTGCAGGCACATTACCATTAAATATTTGGGCGGCCATCCTTTAAGGATAAGAACATTCTACGTATTTTTTTGTAAGGCTTTATATTATTCCATTGTATGGATAGTATTATCATTTAACACTTCCACTAAACTGGAAAAAAGGAGTTAAGATTTGGAAAAGTTAAATAACTTGATCAAGATCTCACAGATACGTCTCTAGAGTTGGGATATGGGTGCTTGAAATTCTTTTCTACCAAGTAACGATTGGTCTTGGGGGCCTCTCAGCCCATTTTCTCCTTTGTAAAAAACAGAAGGGTGGTTGTGAAAATTCAGAAACACTAAATGAATAGTTTTTTTTTTTTGGTTAGTTCCCTGACTGCGAAGTGAACCGAGGCCGCGTTGGTGAGAGCACTGAAACCTAGCCACTAGACTACCAGGGAACCCCGCCCCCCCCCCCAAAGGAATTACTTAACCAAATGTCTGTCCCATATTAATATTCACCAGTTGGTAACTATAATGCCACTATTGGACAGGCCATAAATTCTGCATTAAAGAACTCACTTTAAACCATGGTGAATTGAATAAAGCACCTTCACTGTCTTGTGCATTACAAGATGATTGCACCTTTTATATTAATAGTCTTCCATTGATAGTAAAATGAATGATTACTGATACTATTTTAGTCAATTATAAGTTTATATTTTTTTCTGGGCAAGTGATTATTTCCAAAGTTACAACTAATTTGAAAATGATACCAGAGGTATATGTCTAAAATTGAACTCTAAAATTTTAGTATTTGAATGCCTTTGAGTTGACCTTTATTAGACGTAGTATTTTCTTTTTGCCTTTGTGTGCCTCACTACACTAGTTGCTTAAGTTTTCCAAAAGGTATTCCCTCTTGGAACTTACTTTTTCTTCATTAAAAGATTGTAAAATTCAGATACCATGAATTAACCATGGACTTTTTAAAAGTTTACAATTTAGTGGTATTTAGTAGATTAACAATGTTGTGCAACCATCCCTACTTTTAGTTTCATTTTCATCACCCCAAAAGGAAACCCTATACCCATTAAGGAGTCATTTCCTATATCTTCCTCCCCCAAGCCCTTGGCAACCGCTAGGCAGTTTTTTTTGTGTATGGATTTGCCTGTTCTGGATGTTTCACATAAGTAGAGTCATACAGTGTGTGACTTTTATATCTGAATTCTTTTACTTAGCATATTGTTTTTCAGGTTCATCCATAGCTATAACATGTATCAGTACCTTCATTCCTTTCTTTTTTTCCCTCATTTATTTTTAATTTTAAATTACATTTTATTTTTAAATTACAATATTATATCGGTTGCAGGTGTATAGCATGGTAATGAGACATTTGTATAACTTACAAAATCCTTATTCTGATCATCTGGTTCCCATCTAATGTTATTGACTATATGGCCTCTGCTGCACTTTACATCCCTGTGACTATGAATTTGTACTTCTTGATTTCTTTCCCTTTTTCACTCACCCCTCCCACCCTTCTCCTGTCACCCCAACAAATCTAGTACCCATCTGACACCACTCATAGTTACTGCAACATTATTAACTATATTCCCATGTTATACCCTATGTATATATATCCCCATAATTATTACTTTGTAACCATCAAACTGAATTTCCCAATCTCTTCCCCTTATTTCATTCCCTCCCCCGACCTTCTTCCCATCTGGCAACAAATCATGTTTTCTATATCTATGAATCTGTTCCTGTTCTACTTGTTTATTTTCTTCTTTGGATTTCACCTATAAGCAAAGTCACCTTGCATCTGTCTTCTATGTTTGACACTCCACTCGGTGCAATACCCTCCATGTCTTTTGATTGGAGCTTTTAATCCAGTTAAATTGAAGGTAGTTGTTGATGTGCACCTATTGCCATTTTATTGTTCATAATTTCACTTCAATACTGGTTTGGGGTGATGAACTCCTTTAGCTTTTTTCTTGTCTGAGAAGCTCTTTATTTGTCCTTTGATTTTTGAATGATAGCCTTGCTGGGTAGATTAATCTTGGTTGTAGCTCCTTGCTTTTCATCACATTGAATATTTTCTGCCACACCTTCTGGCCTGCAGTTTCCGTTGAGAAATCAACTGACAGTTTTACGGGAGCTCCCTTATAAGTAACAAGTTGCTTTTCTCTTGCTGCTTTTAGTATTCTTTCTTTGTATTTAACCTTTGCCATTTTAATTATAACGTGTCTTGGTGTGGACCTATTATGGTTTATTTTGTTTGTGACTCTGTGCTTCTTGGGCTTGTATGTCTGTTTCCTTTGTCAGGTCAGGGAAGTTTTCAGTCATTATTTCTTCAAATAGATCCTCAATTCCTTGCTTTCTCTCTTCTTCTGGTACTCCTGTGATGCCAATGTTGTTGTGCTTGATGTTGTCCCAGAGGCCCTTAAAACTATCTTCATTTTTTTGGATTCTTTTTTCTTTTTGCTATTCTGACTGGATGTTTTCTGCTACCTTGTCTTCCAGTTTGCTGATTCAATCCTCTCTTCCATCTAGTCTGCTGGCGATTCCTTCTGTTACATTCTGAATTTCAGTTACAGTATTCTTTATCTCTGACTGGTCATTTTTTATGGTTTCTGTGTCCTTCTTTATGCTTGCTATCTGTTGAAGTTTTCACTGAGTTCCTTGAGCATCCTTAAAATCATTGTTTTGAGTTTTGTATCTGATAGGTTGCTTGCCTCCATCTTATTTAGTTCTTCTGAAATTTTCTGCTGTTCTTTTTTTTGAGACGTACTTTCGTTTCCTCGTTTTGGATACCTGTCTGTATTTGTTTCTATGTGTGAGGTAGATCTATGTCTCCCAGTTTGCTGGATAACCTTATGTAGTAGGTGCCATGTGGATGGAGCCCTGGCATCATCTCCCTGGTCACCTGCACTGGGTACTCCTATAGATTCTGGTTTGGTGCCAATGCTGTGCCTGGAACTACTTAACAAAAGTCTCAGAGCACACCAATGCCAGTCGCCATCAGCCTGGGGCCTGTGGACTTCATTAGTTTTCCAAGTAAGCTTACACTGTGGGTGATGCTGGAGAAATTGCCTCTAGTGTTGGCGAAGTTGGGTGAGGTGGGGTCTCAGTGAGAGGGTAGAGTAAAGTTCAATAGACTAATCAGTTTCAGATTTGGCCATTGTAGGGGCAGGCAGAGTACAGGAAAGATGGCGCCCCGTAGTTGGAGCTTACCAGACCAATCCAGGTTAGATTTGTCTGTGTAGGGATGGGCACAATACAGGAAAGATGGTGCCCACCAGCTGGCTGTGTGGGAGGAAGGTGCACCCAGGAAAAATGGTGACTGTCCTCCAGCCCTCACTCCAAAGTGACATTCCTCAGTTCTGCCTCCCCCCATGCCTTTAGTGCCCCCTGTTGGAGCCCAGGGTAAGTATCTGCAAGTGACTTTAAGAGGACATTTGGGTTTCCCAGAGCCTTCTGTCCCCACTGTTTTTCACAGTCAAATGTTATGGGGCTCCTCTTCCCAGTACCAGTGCTCTGGGCTAGGAAGCAACGTATGGGGCTGGGGTCCCCCTCTTGGGGAAACCTCTGCGTCTGAAATAGTCGTCCTGATTCTCTACCGCCACTGGAGGTTTGACTCATTCTGCGTCTGCGCCTCTCCTGTCACTCTCACTGTGGCCTTTTCATTTTGTACCCTTAGTTTTAAAACTCTGTTCAGCTAGACTTCAGATGGTTCTTCATGTTGATTATTCAATAATTTAGTTGTGAAGTACTTCATTCCTTTCTATGGCTTAGTAATATTGAATTGTATGAATATAACCACATTTAGTTTATCCATTCACTCACTGGTAGACATTTGGGGTTGTTTCCACCTTTTAGCTATTGTGAATATGCTGCTTTGAACATTTATGTACAAGTATTTGGAGTGGAATTGCTGAGTCATGTGGTTATTCTATGTTTAGTGCTTTTAAAAAAATTTTCTGAAGAGCCACCAATCAGATTTTCATGTTTGTTGTATCATTTTACGTTCCCACCTACAGTGTATGTTCACATTTCTCCATCTTCTTGCCAGTGCTTGTTATTTTCTGATTTTTTGGGTGTAGTTATCCCAATAGATGTGAGTGGTAGTTTGTTGTGGTTTTGATTTTCATTTCTCTAATGGCTAATGAGGTTGAGCATCTTTATTGTGCTTGTTGGCCATTTGCGTATCTTTTGAGAGATGTCTTTTCAAATCTTTTGCCCATTTTTGAATCAGTTTGTTTTTTGTTGCTGTTGAGTTGCTGTCCACAGCCTGTATCAGCTCTTTGTCCTTCTGTAGTTTATTCAATGTATGTTGTATAGGTATGTACATTTCTGAGGCGGTGAAAGGGATCATAACTTTTGTTTGATTCTCAAAGGGGTTCCTGATCCCAGAAAGTTTAAGAATTGTTATTTCAATCTGGTTCCCTGTCTCATTTGACATTGAGTAAACTGAAATTAGGAGAGGTGACAGGACTTGTTCATCATGACTTGATGAGTACCCAGGCTCCCAGTCTCGGGTTTCCCCCGTACCACAAATAAAATGATATAAAGGGGCCAAGTGTTAAATTTCCCTTGCTTTTAATTATTTCCTATGCTTGCTCACCCCTCTTCTTTTTCCTCCTCACTTTTTTAAAAATGTATTTTTTTTTTATTGTTAGACTTATTGGGGTGACATCCGTCACTTCTCTTTTTGTAGGAAGTATATTAGGTTTACTTGTCTGTTCTTCACTTTGTGTTACTTTTTTTTTTTTTTTCCTTAGGCCAAGCCATGACTACAGTAGTGGTACATGTGGACTCCAAAGCTGAGCTCACTACCCTGCTGGAGCAGTGGGAAAAGGAACATGGCAGTGGGCAAGACATGGTACCTATCCTTACCAGGTATGAACAATTAACTTTTTTTAAAAAATAGTTTTAAAGAAGGAAAACTTGGAGAGCAGTATAGGAACATTTTAACCTTCACTATGAATTCTAAATCCATTTATTTTTTTTCCATTTCAGAACTAGTCTTTATCTTCCTACCACTTGAAGCTCTTTAAATTTGTTACCTTTCCTCTCAGGCTCTTTGTCCTCATTGTCTTCACAGGTTTTTTTTTCCCTGCCTGTGTTTTAACCCCAGAGCTTTCTTTGTGGTTCTCTTCTCTCTTCACCCTAAATAGTCTACCTAGTTTTCATCCTTGTCTATGATTTAAAACACTATTTTATGTTAACTTTCAAATTTCTGTTTCTACTTCAGACCCCTCTTTTATAAAATTTCAGATTCATTTCTCAGCTCTTTGTTTTACACATCTTTACCTGGATATTACACAGATACCTGAAACATACCATGTCCAAAACAGAGCTTTTTGTATTCACCCTACCTTCCTCTTTATTCACAGCTGTGCTTTTTATACTCCCTGCCCCAGTGTAAATGAATTTACACTAAAAAACTGAAAACTGTCCTCCCCAGTGTGCTGCCCTGCCAGCACAATCTAGTCATCAAGCCCTGAGGATTCTGCTTTTTCCTCTTCCCCATCCCCACTACTGCTTCCTTCAGTAGGCAGTGACTGTTTCTTGACCGATCCCTTAGGCAGTGTGCGTTATCCCTGTATCTCCAGCATACCCTCTTCTAATATATCCTCCCCTTTGTGCAAAGATTCATCTTCCTCATCCACAAATCCAATTGCCATACCTCCGCTCAAGATTCTTTCCTGGCTCCCTTTCCCTATGGAATAAAAGGTAAACATGTTAGAGTGCCTATGAAGTCATTTATGATTTGGTCCCCACCTCCTTTTTCTGCCTCATAATGTTGATCTTCAGTAAGAACAGTACCCATTTTCTAGTGTCAGTGCCTTTACACTTGCTGTTTCTTTGTCCTGAGATGCCTTTTCTTGGTATGTCTGCCTGGCAAGCTCTAGTCCTTTCAAAAGAGTTTAAAAATCATGTCTGTAAAACCTTCTCTGACTTGGATGTCCCTACATAGGTTTGCGCACTCCTTAAAAAAGTTTTTGTTTTTTGTTTTTTGTTTTTTTAATACTTCTGTCAATCATATATATGATAAACCAGGGTGCCAAAAACTGTATACACATTTTAATCGATGTTATCTATGTATTACATAAATACTGATGGTAACTACTTTGAGCACCTCTTGTAATTGCAGAAGTCAAACATGACTTATATTCATCTTTTGTTATTGGTATATATTGAGTATCACAATTTTAACACAGTTTTTTCCTTTCTTAAAATGTGTATATGAGGTTGGACAGTTAATTTTGCGAACTCATCCTGAAAAAAGTGCTACATACCTCATCGCTGAATAGCACTATGGTCCCCTTGGAAGTACTTAACTCCCCTTGGATTACTTACTGAGTTGTTTGTACAGTGCTGCCAACGTAGGTGCACAGTGACAAGTTCGTGAACTTAGTTGTCAGATTTTGGGTCCTATGACAGCTCTGATGGCCATTCCAGAAAAAGAGTTCCAAAATTGCTTTGAAGGGTAGACTAGGTGCTGGTGTTGGTGCATAGCTTCCTAAGGGGAGTACTTTGAAGGGGACTGTAGTGATATTCAGTAATGAGGTATGTAGTACTTTTTATAGGATGAGTTTGCGAAATTAATTGTCTGACCTTGTACATTTTTTGGCATCCTCTGTATATATCATATATATGTAAGAATTTCCTCCCATTTTAACTCTTACTACATTGTACTATAATTATCTTTTTACATATGTCTCCACACTAAATTGTAAGCATTTGAAGGCAGGTGGTCTATCTTTTTATTGGTATCTCCTCAGACAATGACTTGTCCACTCCCTAGTATGTAATAATTGTGTGGGACATAATTTTATTGAATGAATGTGTTGAGAAGAGAAGTAAAAATTAAAGGCTGGGGAGGGAGGATGCGTATTTTTTTTCTAGGCAGGAGGTCACTGAGCATGGGAATCTTTAACATCTAATCTTTGAAACCATAGTGTAAAGAAAACTTTGTTTTTATTTGCAGTGATCTGTTCTTTAGGGATAAAGAGACTATGATCTTATGAAAATTTAAATAGGTATAAATGCTTTTGTTCATGATTGCTCTCAATAACATGGGGAACATGTAAAATTACAGATTTTTTAAGGATAGAATTGCTAACTGGTGGAAAGTGGGTTTTAATTTCTAGAGGCATTGGAGATTAAGAACTAATTATAAGATCTTGAAATGCAGTCACAGTGAATTAAAGAATCTATTGTGTAGTTAACATGTGGATTATTGATGTAACTGAAAGGAGAAGAGAGTCATAAATGGGGATGATAATGGTAGTGGTGGATTCACTTAATTGCTCAAAAAATATTTATTGAACACAAATAATAAAAATACTCAAATATTTTGTTTTCAAAGCTATTTCTCATATATGATCACATTTGACCATCATCTTTGTCACTGTTAAGATATTCAGCAATGTAAAGCCTAAAACACAAGGCCCTGTCTTCAAGAAGCTAACCTGGGAGGCAACTAAGGGATAAGAAACAATGCAGGTAGACCAAAATAACATATCATGAAATCTAAATCCTGCAGTATGATTTATAAATACTGTAGAGGTTATGAGAATGGAAAGAACTTCAAGGAGTCAGTTCCTTTTATTCACTCAGCAAATATTTGAGGACCTTTTCTGTGCCAGAACTGTGTGAGACACTTCTCTGAACCTCAACTTTCTCTTCTGTCTCTAAAAGTATCACTGAGAGTTACATTG
Source organism: Lyroderma lyra (assembly GCA_004026885.1). Taxonomy (NCBI): domain Eukaryota; kingdom Metazoa; phylum Chordata; class Mammalia; order Chiroptera; family Megadermatidae; genus Lyroderma; species Lyroderma lyra. Next base: position 63,320 of record PVJL010003834.1, on the reverse strand, counting down.
TTAAAAGAAAGCCATTCTCAGAGCTACTTGGAAAAGAGTGCGTGGCTAGGTAGTGGAAAGCTAAGGTTAAACTCCTGGGTTTTAACTCCAATGCCAGTGGGCTTTCCAGTACAAGAGGTAAAGCTTCCTTGGAACAGAGACATGAATGATGATAAAATATAGCTTGATAAAAAGAGAAACAAAGTTTTCTAGGAAAAGTGAAAAATATGACTGAAAAAGGCATTGAGGAGAGAAGGAATTGGACTATGTTTTTGTGGCCGTGAGAAAATGGGCCATATCAGAGTGGAGGGTGACTATAAGGTAAGAACGGAAAGTGTGGTTGTATGGAGCAAGATCGTAAAAAGATCTTCAAGGTTAGACCGGGAGTGTAAGTGATAACAGGATGAACTCACAGTATAGATCGCATTCTTTTAGATAGGGACAACTCCTACCGTCCTCCAACTTGTGGGTTTGTTAGCTCACTGGATATTTCCTGAAGTATCTTCATGGTCTCCCCTGCACCCCCCCCACCCCCAGTTGGTATAGTTGATGAGGAGCGAATGATTCAGGCCTACCTGCTCTTTTATTGGCCATTATTTTTATGCTCTTTTGTCAATTTTCTAAGAAAAATACACCACTGTTTATAACTTTAATTGATTTTATTTATTATTTATGTTATTTTGTTATAGTCAGACCTTTCACTTGATTCTGTGAAAAGGGACTGACATTGGGCTAAACTATGTGGGTTAGCCCAGGTTCTGTGTTGGGTTTTTTAAAAAAATAGTGAGATATAATTTATATATACTGTACGGTACTTTGTTTGATAGATTTTTTTTTTATTTGCAAGACCATCACTCAGATCAAGTTGTAGAACTTGACTACCATCTCAGAAGGATCCCTTCTGCCCCATTCCAGTCAATATCTACCCTAAATTGTTTATGTTTGCTGATTCAGTTTTTTGTTTGTTTTTTGGTATGTGGGTAGTTCCCTGGCTGGGAACTGAACCCAGGCCGCAGCACTGACAGCGCCAGAGCCGAAGCCTTAGCCACTACACCACCAGGGAACTCTGATTCTCAGTTTTTATAGTAACAACACCTAAATAGCTCTCACGTGTCAAAGTCAGGCTTTGTTCTGAGGCAGAGTACATTACAGGATCTGGCGGCAGAAATGCCCTTTTTAAAGTCATTAAAATATTACATGCTTATGATTTTGTAAGAAAAGATTTGGTATAGATTACTAGCTCATAAAAAAGGGCGTTACTTCTGCTGGATCCTATATATTAACCTAAATCTCAGGGAAACTCTATAAGGCAGGGACTGTTGCCATCATTTTAATATGAGACACAAAGAGGCTGAGTAACTTGAGCAAAGTCACACACAGTGGAAAATGTAAACCCTGGGCATCTGGCTACAGAATCCATGTTTTTAATTTTTGCTGTGCTATATTGTTTATAATAATTTCAACTGAAGATACTGGTAGATTTTATAATACATAATTTTAAATACATTTTGTGTGATTGTCCTTTGTGGTAAAGAGAATTTTCAGAGGTTAGAGGGAAAGGTAGAAAAAGGTGAAATACTTTTGAGGCTTGATGGAGAAAAATACACCAGAGTGGGTAAGAATTTTTGCAGGGAGCTTAACCCTTAAGATTTAGGAAGTATGATTTTGTGGAAATAAAGCATGTAGGAGAATTTGAGTTAGGACAGCATGCTAGATCTTGGAGAGTATGATTTTCTAGTATTGATTGTCATAACAGATTCAAATGTCAGTCTTAGGGTACTCAAAACCTGAAACATGGGAGATCCCTGATGGTGTAGTGGCTTAAGGCTTCGGCATTGACGCTGTCAGCGCTGTGGCCTGGGTTCGATTCCCAGTCGGAAGCTACCCACATGCCAAAAAGCAAAAAAAAAAAAAAAAAAAAAAAAAAAAAAAAAAAAAAAAAAAAAAAAAAAAAAAAAAAAAAAAAAAAAAAAAAAAAAAAAAAAAAAAAAAAAAAAAAAAAAAAAAACCTGAAACAACATGGGCAACTCAAAACACACTGAGTAAAATTAGCCAGATATAAAAAGGGTATATGGAATTCCACTTACATGAAATTCTGGAATAGGCAAAACTAATCTGTAGTGAGAGAAAGATGATGAGTGGCTGCTTGGGGGTAGGGGTGGGCGCTTAGGTATGTGTGTGGGAGCATGTCATACGCTGAGGTAACAGCACATAGAAACGCCCTGAAACAATTATGAACTTGGACTCTGAAGAGCAGAGAAGGCTATGTGACTGAAGTCTAATGAAAGAGGTAGAGGAGGAAAAGAAGTGGACAGAGATGAAGACAGAATTCAGATTATTGTAAGCCGCAGTAGTACTTGGGTTTAATTCAAGTTATTGTGGTAAATCATTGGAAGTTGGAGACATGAATTATCAGGTCAAGCATAGAAGCAGGAAACAAGGAGACTAGCAAAAAGGCTGTTGCAAGTAGTCCAGGCAGTTGATGGTGGTCTGGACAAGAATGGGAATGGTCAAGATTTAGAGAAATGATTGAAGTCAGAAGATATTTTGTAGGTAGAGCTAACAGGAATTACTGTTGTGGGGCATGAGGAGAAAGGGAAGGTTTTAATGATGACTCCTTGGTTTGGCCTCTGATTGGATGGTAGTGCTACTTTTTGAGACAGGAAAGGGGAGAAGAATAAGTTTGAGAGAGGAAATTGTTTTGTGAGATGGTTGTTTAGATCTCTGTGTTCATCAGGAAAATAACCTTTTTCTAACTTTTTGCTTTTATTTTACACCTTGACTATTGAATTGACTCTTGTAGATGGTGGTACATGTTTTTATATGCTTGTCTGGAGTTGACCCTGTCTTCTTTTGTGCTAGGATGTCTGAATTGATTGAAAAAGAAACCGAAGAATATCGTAAGGGGGATCCAGACCCATTTGATGATCGACATCCTGGTGAGACTTGTGTTTTCTTAAGCCTGGCTCTAATTTTCTTACTTAAAAGAAATTTAATAGAAATATATTTCAATTGAAATAGCATCTTTTATGCCAAGTTTCAAGACCTATTAAAGTACTGCTCAAGGTGGGGGCAGTGAGAAAAAAAAAATTCCTGGATAAATGGAAGTATATGTAATATATCCAGGTCAAATGGAACATAACTAACTTAAAGAAACTAAATCATATAGATAAACCTCATTGACTCATTTGGTATGATTATAAAGAATTAAAAAGAGAAAAATGTTCTCTCCTTCTGACTTTAAACCATAAGTGTTATTTTCTGTGCCTTCATCTTTCTAAACATGACAACTGTTCTTTTACTGGTGGGGAAATGTAGTTGAGAATGCATTCAGTGCCTTGCTTTTAGTTATGAAGTTGATACTTGGAACTTTGAATAAGAAACAGACTTTTCGATGTCTGCTTTAGTGTCTCAACAGCTAAAGTATGCCATCTCCTGTAAATTTGATTTTATTTTGGGGTAATTTAGTTAGAGCCATGACAACCCAGCCTGCTTGGCAGTGAATTTGCTATAATACAGAACTATATGGGATTGAGATTTTGCCACTTTATGTTCTAAGGTGGATTACCAGTGGGCAAAACTGAAGTCATGTATGAGCCCACATTGCATATAAACTTTCTCTCAAGCCAGAAGCAGTCCTTTGTGGAGAAAAGAGTCTGAGATTTTGGAAGTGGAGAGATAGTGAGAATGAGTGAGAGTTATAAAAATAAGATCAGGGGAGTTCCCTGATGGTGTAGTGGCTTAAGGCTTTGGTGCTGGTGCTGTCAGCGCTGCGGCCTGGGTTCGATTCCCAGCCAGGGAGCTACCCACACACCAAAAAAAAAAAAAAAAAAGAAAAGAAAAAAACTGTTGTTAAATTTGTACTGAAAAAAGACTTATCCTTCTGTCTCTCCCTTCTACCTTGTTACCATTTCTATCTTTCTAAGGCAGTATTACTACGGACAATCACCTTTCTCTTAACTCTTTTCTCTTTTTTTTTTGGTATGTGGGTAGCTCCCTGACTGGGAATCGAACCCAGGCCGCAGCGCTGACAGCACCAGCGCCGAAGCCTTAAGCCACTACACCACTAGGGAACTCCTAGTTTTTTCTTTCCTACCTCTTATGTTAAGCAATTATTTGTGATTAAGTGTAATCTCTATTAATAAAAATAAGGGTCTCAGTTTTATTTATAAACATAGAAAGTTGATAATCTGAGGTCTTCATTTGTTTTTAGGATACTATTTTCTAACTTTTTTTGTATGTGAATTACTTTGGGAAACTAATTACAGCTTGGTAAAAACTTCCTATCAGCAACTTACATCTTTTTTTATCCTAAATTGAATCTTTTGACTAAATTTGCTACACTGATGTTTTGAAAGGAAAAAGTAAATAAAATAGATGGTATCTGTTTAAAAACAAACCACTAATTCTCCCAACATTAACTAATTTGTTTACCTTTTGGCTGTGTGTTGAGTACATCCTAGGTCCCTGGTCGTCTTTCTTTCCCCAGTAGCTTAGAAATGAGCACATTTGCTTTGGGGCATTTGCAGCCCTGGGACGGGGTGATTTTGTGGAATTTGGCTAAGTTACACTGGGTGCAAGAAAACCTGTTATAACCTTTTAATAAACTGATATTTTTCAAAAAATTTTTGAGGAAAGTGGTAGATTACTTTGCTGTTTAATAGTTTATGCTTTTCAACTTTTGATTATCAGTGGTTCTCAATGCATATATACGTCATCCAAGTGGATGTGTTAAGATGGCCAAGGTTACTACTATATCTTTAGAGTTGGTGATCGCTTAGTGGGATCCTCCTCTGCCCCAGTGTGGGGTGTTGTTACAGGTTTGAGGATACGTCTCTGCTTTGTTGACATTGTAGTTGAAAGAGCAATTGAACTTGGAGCCTGTCTTTTCCAGGCCACCCATCAAAAGAAATTGTTCTCCATACCTTTCTGTGGCTGGGAAGTCAGAGATTCTCTTTCTCTTAGGCTTCTTTATGATTTTTCTTTCTTTCTTTCTTTCTTTTTTTTTTTTTAAGACCTTGTATAGATGATATGATGCTGGCCTGGGTCTAGCGCTCTTTTTTGGAGGGTGTAGTTCTCTGGTTAGGAATCAAGCCCAGGCCGCAGTGTTGAGAGCACCGAAGCCTAGCCACTACACCACCAGGGAACCCCCTAGTGCTCATTTATTTAATTCAGCATTGCTATGTAGGCAGTATACTGGGACATGGGAATATTAGAAAGCAGTTTTTATATTGTTATTTTTAATTTTAAAGAATGTTCTGTAAGAAATCTAATTCATCAAAATAATTTTTTCTTTGTTTTTGTTGGAATTTTAACAGTACTTACAACAGCCAGGTACCTGTGCAGATGTCTAAGTTGCTTGATTGGGATGACTTACTCATTCCTTTTGTTCCTTTCTCTTTCGGTAGGTCGAGCTGATCCAGAGTGTATGCTGGGCCACTTGCTGAGAATACTCTTCAAGAATGATGATTTCATGAATGCAGTAAGTTTGCTTCTTACTTTTTTCCAATTTATCAGCAAGAGATGCTGTACCTTACTGTTTTTGTAAATAGTTTGCTTTCTCCTTAGACCTTGACAAAATTGGCAATACAGTGGGTAGATTTTTATTTTTATATTGGCTCAATGAAATAAGAGTAATCATAGATTTCTTATGAAAGTCCAAGGTGTGTACTTTTTTCAGTTGAATATTGGTGAGTGCTCCTATTGTGCTCATCCTTGGGCAAGATGATTTTGAGTTTGGGAATATAGGAGTCCTCTCAGGTTCCTCAGTAGAAAAGTAAGAGTGATGTATGCCACATGATTCTGCACTGACACTGTGCATGGTGCATGTGGAAGGAGGGAAGTTTCTTTGCTAACTCAGGGCTATTGAGAAATATGGCGAGGGGGGTGGGATAAAAACACACACACATCTCTCTCACTTGCAGCTCCTGAATGTAGTAATTTTTCAATAAATTGTGGCTTATTTTGGAGGCAGAGTGACATGATGCTTGAAAACATGGGCTTTGGGGAGAGAGGTGTTCATATTTTATATTTAAATGCAACTGTATTTTTCACTGACAGTTTGATCTTTAGGTAATTTAACCTTCTCCCAGCTTTATTTTCTCCAAGTCTTATTTTCCTAATATATAAAGTAGGGATGATAGTTCTTACCTTAAAATGTTTTTGTGATCCTTGAGTGAACCTTAAGCATCAAATGTGCTTAGCACAGAACCTGGTACATGAAGGCTTAGTGAGTATTAGCTGTTGATATTATTATCTGTATCGTATTAACTCCCTAATTTACTTCTCTTTCACCAGTGTATCTTCTCAGCTTCACATCACTTCCAGTTGCTTTCTAGACATTACCATCTGGGTAATCCCCCAGGCACCTTGAATTTCATGTGTCTGTTTGCTCCACAGTGTTTCTCTTACTCTCTAGCTCAATGATGATGTCCTGTCTCGTTAGCTAGAAGTTATCCTTTATTCCTCTGAACTCTAATTTAATGAACTTACAGGTCTTATCATTCCCTCCCCCTTAACCTTTACAGATCTCTCCATTTCTTTCTACCCTTGTTGTCAGACCTTAGTTTAGCTACTACCATCTTCCACTTGGTTTCTTCAGTAGCCTCTTAACTGGTTTCTCTTCTTACCTTGTCCTTTCCTCCAACCCATTCTTTACTTTATATCCCAGAATTCTTTCTAAAATGCAAAAAGTCATCACAGCACCCTCTTGCTTAAAATCCCCTAGTGTAGACCTGTTAGAATGGCTGTAATCAACAAGACAGGGTGTTGGAGAGGGTGTGGTGAAAAAGGAACCCTCATACACTGCTGGTGGGAATGCAAACTAGTTCAACCACTATGGAGGTCAGTGTGGAGGTTCCTCAAAAAATTGAGAATAGAGTTACCATATGACCCAGCAATCCCACTTCTGGGTATCTACCCTAAAAACTTGAAAACCTTAGTTCGCAAAGATCTATACAGCACTATTCATAGTGGCCAAATCACGGAAACAGCCAAAGTGTCCTTTGATAGACGACTGGCTAAAGAAGCTGTGGTACATATACACAATGGAATATTACTCAGCCATAAGAAAAGATGAAATAGGGCCATTTATAGCAATATACATGGATCTTGAGACCATCATGTAAAGCACAATAAGCCAGACAGAAAAATCCAAGAACCATATGATTTCACTCACTTGTGGAACACAAAACTGAAAGCAACAAAGAACCAAAAACTCATGGACACAGTCATTAGTTAGTGGTTGTCTGAGGGTTTGGGGGGAGTGGGTTGGAGAGAAGGGACAGGGTCTCAAATATGTGGTAATGGAAAGAGAACTGACTCTGGGTGATGAACACGTAACACATAGATGATGTATTGTAGAATTGTACACCTGGAACCTGTGTAATCTTTACCGACCAATGTCATCCCAATAAATGTAATGATAAACAAAAATTCACTAGTGCAGGCATGTCCAGCCTGTGGCCCTGGATGGCTTTGAATCCGGTCCAACACACATTCTTAAAACATTATGAGATTGTTTTTTTTTTTTTTGTGACTTTTTTTTAGCTCATAATCTGTTGTTAGTGTTAGTGTGTATCATGTGTAGCCTAACACAACTCTTCCACGGGGGCCCAGAGAAGCCAAAAGGTTGGACACTGCTATTCTAGTTGTTTTCTATTGCCCTCAAGGTAAATCTTAAATTTTTTAGTTTGGTTGTATACCCAGTCTATGTCTGGTCTTTGTTCTTTCAATTTTCAGTTCTTGCTCTTTGGCTCTCCTCTTTTCCAGTCCTCATTAGCTACTGCTACTTGCCCTTAATGTTCTGGTTTGGACTCCTTTCCTCTTTAAAGCCTTCACTGATTCTTCTGTAGGGGTAGTGTGGCCTCCAGGCTTCTATAGCATCTGGTACTCATGATACTTGTTTTCCCAACTGTCACTTCTGTTGGATTGTGAACCCTTTGATGGTAGGACTGTGTCTTCTTCAATGTTGTATACCCAGCACAGAACACAGTGCCACTTAGTAGTAGAGATTCAGTAAATATTTGATGACTGCACAAAGGAAAGTTGTATTAATACGTTTATTCATATATTACATATGTAACATACAAAATTGAAATTTTTCATAACCAATTGAGAATCTGAGGGGAGGGGGACTTACCTTTCCCTGGTTTGTCTTTCTGAAAAAAAAATGTATGTGAGCGTGGGGGGTGATTTCTTTGTGTTACCCTTTGAGCTTTAATTTCTGTGGTTGATGAGTTGTTTTGGGGAGATTTTGATTTTAAAGCTGCAGAAGAAATTATATATGATGTCATCATGGCTCAGTAGGATTGTAACTATTTATAATAATTAGAAGTTTAATTAGTATTTGTTAAGTACAGTCTTCTTTAATACCCCTTAGGCAAGTGGTGGGAATATATTAAAAGGATGTATTAGACTTTATTAATTTGACTGGGTTGAACTTCAGGCAAAAAGCATTTCTTCTTTTCTTTACAGCTGGTGAATGCATATGTGATGACAAGCCGAGAGCCCCCTTTGAACACTGCAGCTTGCAGACTTCTGCTGGACATCATGCCAGGGCTGGAAACTGCTGTTGTTTTTCAAGAAAAGGTACTTTAATTAAAGAGAAAAGTCATCATTTTATCTTTTAATTGAATGGTGATCCATTTGATTTGTCTTTGTTAAATTAGTTGGAATGGTTTTTTTCTCTTACAACAGTAGTAATATATATGAAAGAAATTGAAAAAATCAAGACAGTAAGAAAAATTTGAAAATAACTATTTATTGAGTACTTGCTGCTTTGGTGCTATAGTATTTTTTAAAATCTTAGGATCCATACATTTTAAGAATGAGTTCATGATCATATCCAAACTCTTATTCTTGATGAAGAGTGGTCTTCCCCAGTAATGAAGGACTTTCTACTTTGAGGAAACCCATCCTATTCTTGGTGGTATTTTGAAGACCTCTTTTGTGATGTGTTCTATGCTAGGTATTGGCAATATTTTGCCAGCAAAGTGGGAGCTTACATTTATATATCTGTTGGGAGAGCAAACACAAACTGATAATTTCAAATAAGAATAAGTGCTATCAAGACCAGAAAATGATAATTTTCTGTATGTATACTTCAACTGTCAAAAATTAGTTTCTCTATTTTTAGAAGTAATACAGTTATTTTATTTGTTAACATTAAGAATTTGCAGTGTGAAGGATGTTCCCTGGTGGTCTAGTGGCTAGGTGTCAGCACTCTCATCACCATGGTCTGGATTCAATCCTTGCTCAGGGAACCAACCAAAAAAAAAAAAAAAAAAAGAATTTGCTAATGTGTCACCTAGCTTTCTTTGTTGGTAAAGATGTTAAAAATTTAATATTCTGAAACAATCTGGAAGTCTAAACCAAATGAAAGATCTGGAAATAGATTTTCATTTAACCTTTAAGAAAATTTTATTACAGAATTATGCCACATGGAGAATAACATTGTAGTTATTGCTGTAATTTGCAGTGTCGTATGTAGATTAGATTTAAAAATCTCCAATTAGCTACTGCTGTGGGAGACCAAAAAATATCTATATCCTGTCAAAAATATTTTAATGTGAATTCTTTTGAAAACCAGAATGACAAATTAAGCATTTATAGCAGTGTTTTCATATATACAAGATTTATAGAAGATTACAGATGTTGTTACTGTGCTTTGTAAAAGCTTCCTGGTTGTCATTGTAGGAAAGTCATCTCTGGTTCTTCATAGTTTTGTTGTATGTTTAGAATGAACCTTTTGTTGTATGTTTAGAATGATACCTTTGGGTATCAGAAACACTAAGGTTTATTTTGAATAATAAAGTTTTCTACAAGAAGTTTCTTAATCATTAATTTCTACTAAGTTGGGAGAAGTCAATTATTTAAGAGTAATCCTATATGAAATTGGAAATTACATTGCCTTTAATCCAGTGTCTCAGAGCACAGATTATAAACCTCTGATATTTAGGACCTTAATTGATTGATTTCATGATGATCTTTACCCTTTAGAAATATCCAATGCAATTTTTTTGGTATGAACTAATATTTTACTTTTTAAAAAAATACTTAATTATATTAATTTAAGCTTGTAAATTAATGAGTTAGAAAACATTATTTCTGGACAGATTGGCTATGATGTTTCACAAAGCTACAAATAAGATTCATTGCTTGCTTTAGAGCAATGTTTCTCAGATTTTGTGAATGAACCATAGTAGCATGTTTTATATTTTTTTACATTACAACCCAATCCATATAATATATGTATGAAAAAGAACTTTCTTGAACATTATTTACCATTTGTGCATTGCATTCTAATATTTTCTGTTTCATTTCATTTTTATTTTATAGAGCTGGTTGCAAGTCACTAAACTGATTGTTAGTTCTAGCCACTGTTTTTTTTTGTTTGTTTGTTTGTTTTGTTTTGTTTTTGCTTTTTTGGTATGTGGGTAGTTCCCTGGCTGGGAATCGAACCCAGGCCGCAGCGCTGACAGCGCCAGCGCCGAAACCCTAAGCCACTACACCATCAGGGAACTCCCCTAGCCACTGTTTAAAAAGTTGCTGACTTGTACCTTCAGAGGTAGTGAAAAAGCTTTAAATTTTATTTTTATTTAAAATTAGTTGGCTGTGTAGTTTCTTTTCTTTTCTTTCTTTTTTTTTTTTTTTTTTTGGTAGTATGTGGGTAGTTCCCTGGCTGGGAATCGAACCCAGGCCGCAGCGTTGACAGCACCAGCACCGAAGCCTTAAGTCACTACGCCACCAGGGAACTCCCTTCTTTTTTTTTTTTTTTTTTTGTTTTTTTGTTTTTTTGTTTTTTTGGTAGTTAGTTTCTTTATTATATGAAGTGTGTTATAGAACTGAGTACTAAAATATTGTTTATGTATATGGTTTTTTTATACTTTTAGTTTATCAGTATATGCTCTTAATCCATCTAGTCAGATCAGGACCTTTGGGGACTTATTCTTTAGAGTACTGCTTTAACATTTTTTTCTCTTTGAGGTTGACTTAAATTATTGGAGGTGGGAGGGATATAATCAGAATGAAATCTCAGATAGTGTCATTTTTTTTTTCTCAGATAGTGCCATTTTTAAGTCATCATTTCTCAGAATTCATACTCTGGAACATTAAAATTCCCCCAAAATTTTAATAGATATTTTATGAAGAGAGTATCCATGGAGTCATTTAGGTTAATGATTACCATTTATTGAGTGTCAACTTTGTGCTAAGCATTTGATTTGCGTCATGTCACTTAATCTTTGTAATATCCCATAAGGACAGGAGGAAAACCATGAGTATATGGGTCTTTCGGAAGCAGAGAGAAAAGAAGTGTTTTCAGGAAAGAAGGGAGGAGACCCAGATCTATCAAGAACACTGACAAGGATAACTTGTAAACTCTCCTGTTGCACACACATACAAATTCTGGTAAACTCTAAAATTGAGGACAGGAGACAAAATCACGGGTGAGGAGTTGCAACCAGGACTCTGACCACTACATAAAACTGGGACTCCCAAAGGACCTTCATTGAAACAGTGGAAAAGAAAAATATCTGCTTACTGCCGTGGGGAGACAACAGGTTTCTCAGTCTCTGACTCCACTCTAAGGGGCGGGGGAAGGGAGTAAGTCTCCTCTGCGGAACTCTGGGCATGACTGTTATCTGGGTGTATGCTTGAAATTTCGACCATATGATTAGGAACCTGGAAGTCAAGGAATTAACAACGACAGAAAAAACTTGTGGAACTGAGTCCTTCAGTGTCTGGCAAAAACAAATGTAAACCTTCTCTGGGCTGGGGATGGGGCTAGAGGGGAGTGTAGGGGAAGTGGGGTTATCACAAGCCAGGCCACAAGGCTTTCTCACAGAAAAAGCAATTTCCTCAAAAAGTGAGTTCACAAAAATTGCAAAATAAACCAGGAAATAATCCTACATGTTGAGTCAACAATAACAATAAACAATTAAATAGAACAGTTATCTGGAAGATATTAGAAAGAAAGTGCTTTTTAAATGATTGGATGTATTTCTTCCTCTTTGGATTTTTCATTACAAGTATATAGAAGTACACTTGATTTTTGTGTATTGTTTTATATCCTGCAACTTTGCTGAATGCATTTCTTAGCTCTAGCAGTTTTTTTGTTTGTTTAGAATCTTTATTATAGAGTTTTCCATGTATAAGATCATGTCATCTACAAATACAGAAATTTTACTTTTTCCTTTCCAACCTAGATGTCTTTAATTTCTTACCTAGTTGTTCTGACTAGAACTTCTAGTACTATTTTGAATAGAGGTGGTGAAAGCAGACATCCTTGTTCTGTTCTCAATACTAGGGGAAAACCTGTCAAGTCTTTCACTGTTGAGTATGAGTTAGCTATGGGCTTTTCATAACTGGTCTTTACTATGTTGAGGAAGTTTCTTTCTATTCCTAGCTTGTTTTTTAATAAAGGGGTATTGATTTTTGTAAAATTCTTCTTTTTTGCATCACTTGTGATTATCATGTTGCTTTCTATTCACTAATTAATTTTATGCTAAATTGTATTAATGTAGTTTATTACATTGATTTATTTTTATGTGTTGAACTGTACTTGCACTTCTGGATAAATCCAGTTGGTTGTATAATCCTTTTACTGTACTACTGAATTCAGTTTGTTAGTGTTTTATTGAGGGTATTTGCATCAGTATTCATAAGGGATATTGATAACGTAGTTTCCTTGTAGTTGTATGGCTAAGGTATCAGGTAATGTTGTAAGGTATTCAATTTGTTGGTGTACAGTTGTTCATAGTATTCGCTTACTTTTTTTATTTCTGTAAAATTGGTAGTAATGTCCCATCTTTCATTTTTTACTCTGGTAATGTGAATCTTCTGGTTTTTTTTGTTTGTTTGTTTTTGGTCACTCTAGCTCAGCGGTTCTTAACCTGTGGGTTGCGACCCCTTTGGGGGTTGAACGACCCTTTCACAGGGGTCACCTAAGACCATCAGAAAACACATATCAGATATTTACATTACGATTTATAACAGTAGCAAAATTACAGTTATGAAGTAGCAACAAAAATAATTTCATGGGGGGTCACCACAACATGAGGAACTGTATTAAAGGGTTGCAGCATTAGGAAGGTTGAGAACCACTGGTTTAGCTAAAATAAAGGTTTGTCAATGTTGGGGGTCTTTTCAAAGAACTAACTTTTGGTTTAATTTTTTTTTGTATTCACTATTTAGCTTCACTTTACTCTTTATTATTTCTTTAACTCTTCTAGCTTTGGGTTTTGTGTACTCTTTTTCTAGTGTAAAGTTAGGTTATTGATTCAAGAGCTTTTTTTAAAATTGGATGTGTTTGTAGCTATAAATCTCACTGTTAACACTGCTTTTTCAGTATCCCATAAATGTTAGCAAGTTGTGTTTTTGTTTTCATGCATGTCAAGGTATTTTCTAATTTCCCTTGTGATTTCTTCTTTGACCCATTCATTGGTTGTTGGTCATGGAACCCCTTGGGTCTTAACATCTGAAGTAGGACTATATTATGTGATACTTGATCTTTAACTTGAGTTTTAATGGCTAAATAGGATTCTGTTTTACAGATGCACAGATATTTTATTTAACTAAACCATCTACTGTTACACACTCAGTTTATTTGCATTTTTTAAATCTTATGACCAACATTGAAATATTTTATTAAAATTATTTTCACAAGACTGAAATCTTTGCTTATGTCTTTAATTGTGAAAATGGGTTTTTGTCTGAATTACATTATATCATTTCTTTTATTATAGGAAGGAATTGTTGAAAATCTTTTCAAATGGGCCCGAGAGGCTGATCAGCCATTGAGGACGTATTCTACTGGACTGTTAGGAGGTGCTATGGAAAATCAAGACATTGCTGCCAACTACAGGGATGAAAATTCACAGCTGGTAAGGACTGTGTTAAAATGAACTTTGTATAAGATGGGAGAGTATTTACAAGTTTGCTACCTGAGTTTGAATAGGGTTGCTTTTCATAAGAGTTTTGATTTTACTTGAAAGTAACTTGTTTTTCATCTTAAGGATCATGGTAGTTTATGCTAGACCATTTCCTTTCCCTGCCCAACATTTGGATTATGAAAAATTTTAAACATAAAACAAAATTGAAAGATTAAAAGAATTTTACAGTGAACAGCTGTATATACATCACTTAAATTGTGAACACTTCACTCTACTTACTTCGTTATGTATCCACCCTACTATCCATCCATCACTTTTTTTTAATGCAGTTCAAAGTAAATTGCAGACATAATCCCTCTCTCTTTTTAAAACTAAGCACTGTACCACATTTTAAGGTTGGCCTCAAAAATAAATACTCAAAAGGATAAGTAAAATAATAAATGGTTAGCTTTAAAAATAAATTATATAATTATGTATAATGTAGATGACAGTATCAAACAGAATATAACTTAAAACAGTGACAAGTTTGAGAAAGCATCATGTTTGATTTTCAAAGATACTTTTAAAAATATCTGCCTCTTTAGGTGTGATGGTCCAACCCACCTCGATCGAGAAAGATCATTTGTGAATGATGTGTTTTATGTGCACATCTTCTGGTTTGGGTTCTCTGGGAAATTTTATGGCAGATGAGACTTTTGGCTGTTGCTTAATTCATCAAGCTACAGGAATCAAATAAACATATTTGTTAAATCTTTACTATTGTCAGGCATTGGGATAACTCCATTGAGTATCTAGTTTTCCATAAATGGAAATAAAAAATATTTATTAGGAATTATTTAAATTAAGATGCAATAGAGACAATCTTTTTTATTCCAATATCTGTTGTAGGTAGCAATAGTGCTTCGAAGATTGCGGGAGCTACAGCTTCAGGAAGTGGCTTTGCGGCAAGAAAGCAAGCGTCCCAGCCCACGAAAGTTCTCCTCTGAAACCCTTTTGCCTCTGGATGAAGAAGCTGTGGACATGGACTATGGTGACATGGCTATAGATGTAGTGGATGGCGAACGAGAGGAAGCCCCTGGAGACATGGAGATTTCTTTTCATCTTGACTCAGGCCACAAGACCAGTAGTAGACTGAACTCAGCAACCAAACCCGAGGAAGGAGGATTGAGGAAAAACAAGTCAGCAAAACAGGGTGACAGAGAGAGCTTTAGGAAAGCCAAGCAGAAGTTGGGTTTCTCATCATCTGATCCAGATCGTATGTTTGTTGAGCTGTCTAATAGCAGCTGGTCAGAAATGTCCCCCTGGGTGATTGGCACCAATTATACCCTTTATCCTATGACTCCTGCTATTGAGCAGCGGCTTATTCTCCAGTACTTGACCCCTCTAGGAGAATACCAGGAGGTAAGCTTATTGGAAGAGGACTGTTCCCAGTTTGGGACTGCTGTGTTTATTTCTGCAGTATTTTATGGTAGCATTTTATACATTGATGTGTTTATACTCTAATACAAAAAAGTCTGTGATCCAACTGGTAAACTTATGCAGGTCACTTCTGATAAGGCCTGTTTGATCAAAGTGCATTCATATGTTTATTTTCATAAAGGAGGTGGGCAAGAGGTACCTCATTTCTTTAATGTCTTCATAATGGAATAGGAAGTAGGTAAAAATTAGATAAAATGTTAAGACTTGTTTTTGGTGTTTATTTCAGTTACTTCCCATATTCATGCAACTTGGATCACGGGAATTGATGATGTTCTATATTGACCTGAAACAGACTAATGATGTCTTGCTTACATTTGAGGCACTCAAGGTAAAGTTCTTAAAAATATTTGGTCACTGAACATTTTATCGGAAGGCTGTGCCTGTGTGTTTTGGTCTATAGCATCTCTGGGTTTTATTGCTCAGGGCTTTCTGTTGCCAGATGCATCAAAATAGGAACAAATGAAAAGTTCTTATTTAGATAAAGAGATGAAGCTTATCAAGTGCCTCCACAGAAATGCAGGGATCAGTTCTAGATGGTTAAGTGTTATACTAGAAATTGGATCTAGATCTAGAGCTGGCCTGAGTTATTGTTGCTGAATAGAAATGGAAAACTGTGTAATACCTTACGTCATACTGCCTTTTAGATATTCCCTCCAGCAGTTAACAACACTTTTTCTGAATTCTTAAGTATATACATACTGAGTGATGATAGATTATCTAGGGCACAGGTGTCCAATCTTTTGGCTTTCCTTGGCCATGTTAGAGAATCGTCTTAGGCCACACATAAAATACACTAACATTAATGATAGCTGATGAGCTAAAAAAAGGTTGCAAAAAAATTTCCTAATGTTTTAGAATTTGTGTTGGGCTTCATTCATAACCATCTTGGGCTTCAGGTTGGATATCTAATCTAGGGTGAACAAGCTATAAACTAGAAAATGAGTAAAGAAATAGTGGCAGACCTAAATTCAGTAAACGTAAATGATTTCATGGGTTGCAGAGGGGCTAAATATGGGAGGGCAGGTTAAGTCTAGCCCACCAAATCCATATCTATCCATGATAATTAAGGTAATCTGAATGGAGAGAGAAGTTGAATGAGTAACATTCAGGCTACTGTGCAGTTCTACTCAATAGGCAACTAATGAACAAAGTATCATTCTGTGATGTTTCCGATACTAAATAAATAAATCAAGACTGTTCTTTATGGATTGCTTAAGAGAGAAAGGCATGTAAACTTAGGATTTCTTTTTGATCTTATAGAAGTTGTGAAAAAATTGTGGGGCACATATGAAGGGGAGTGGTCTGTTTTCTCTGAGAAACAATAGTTTTCCAGAAAAGACCTTTGAAAAAGAAATAATGCTCTCTCTGGATCTTCAAAATTACAACTTCATTCTTGATATTATAGGGCTATGCTCCCCAATAGAACTTTCTGTGATAATAGAAATGTTCTGTCTGTGCTGTTCAATAAAGTGACTGCTAGCCATAGGTGAGCACTTAAAACCTAGCTAGTGCCACAGAAGCACTGAATTTTTTAACTTTGTTTTGATTACTACTACTCTTAACTAGCCATGTGTGGGCAATGGCTATTGCATTGGATAGCACATTCCAGAGTATATTGAAATGATATAGAAATGAGAAATTTGCCTTTCAGACCCCTGAAATTTTAAATTTGGAGGAGGTCTGACATATATTGGAGTAACGTATATCCCTTTGGGTGAGATGTGTGTAAACTCATGATTAGACTCTGAAACATGGGACAAAGTTGGAGGTCACAGTTTCTCCAGTGGCCCAAAGGTGTTGCTTTCAGATGCAGCACCTGGTCCTGAATAGAAGATAGTGGAAGAAGGGATTTGGACAGTTGCTATTTGTATAGATTTTTATATGAGGAATTGTAGTAATAGCTGTTACTCAACTGTTCCCATGCAAAGTCATATACAGGATTAAAGAAAAATAAGGATGAACAGGGCAATAAAAGTATAGAAATATATGTGTACTATTTTGTTCAAAAGGAAGACTCAGTTGTGTGGGAGAAGAGACAATTGAAGTTAGTAAATTGAAGAACTAGACCTTATATAGAGATGGATTATAAGGGGAGAAAATAGAATCTCCCCTTATATGTATTGAGCCAAATAAAGTTGAGCTTCTTGGTAAAGGCTGAACCTGCTTGTTTGCTGTTTCCCCACCTAGCTTATCCTGGCAATGGAATTGCCTCTTTATGGTAGTGACATTATGAGAAAAACCATACACAGTGGCCTAAGTGTTAGAGGGGAACAATACATGATTTAGCTGCTTCTTGGGGGAAGGACTGGATGGGAATGTGGTAGAGGTTTGTGTAACAGATAAAAAATAAAGAGGGATGGGTTTTGAATTACTGTAAGGATTAGCCTGAATCTGGGTGTTGGGAGAACTTTTGAAGAGGGTACAGTATCTTTTGTTTTTGTCATTGACCTTGGTGTGATGTGCACAAGTAACAAATCATATAGTTGTAAATCTGTGTTGAAGTCTTGTCTACCTTTGCCTGGGTCACCATCTGGAAGACACCTTGGCATTAGAAACAGGAGGGGGAGCTCTAGCTTTCCCAAGGGCCCTCCACACTGGCCTGGGTTCAGAGTCATTAAGCAGCATGCTGCTGGCGATGTGCTTGCTCCCTGCCTTTAAAATTACCTAGGAGATAAAGCCTACCCAGAGGGCCCAGTGGGAATGGAATAGGAAGTTACCAAAACTTAAAAGATAACAGACTTTTAAAAGTCTATATAAAGTGCATTCTGATTAATTCTAAAAATTTACTAGTTTTGATAATTTGCTAAAGATTGTTCTTTGGGGGATATATTTAGGATCAATTTAAATGAAGGCAAACCTTGGGGTTTAATTAGATGATGAGTCAGTGACTGAATCACAGCTAGACCCTAGAGCTGATTATGTTAAAAGGATTAAAATGAGAAGGTTAACAAAAACCCTTTAGGGGAGCTCATGGTTATAATATTATGTCATTACAGCAGGATTTTTCATTCGTTGTATTTCACCTTTGTGAAAACCTTTTGTGTTGGAAGGGAATGTGATGGAACCTTAGAGTATTTTTTTGTTTGTTTGTTCCCCTTAAGTAATATGGGATTTACTTCTGTTGTGAATGAGTGGTTTTCTGTTTCAGAGGATTCTTGTATTTAACAGCTTAATTTAATATTTTGTGAGTTGACTGTGTGATTGTTCTAGATTGTTCCATGGTAATATGTCTTCTTTCTTTTAGCACCTAGCATCTCTCCTGCTCCATAACAAGTTTGCTACAGAATTTGTTGCACATGGGGGAGTGCAGAAATTGCTGGAAATTCCTCGTCCTTCTATGGCTGCAACTGGTGTATCCATGTGCTTGTATTACCTGTCCTATAACCAGGATGCCATGGAAAGGGTAAGTCCAGTCTGTGCAGGTGTTTGGGGATTGGGGGACAGTCTATTACAGTCACAGAACAACTTTTGGATAAAAAAAAAAAAGAGTGAGTAGTTGGAGTAAATTTTAATGAAAAAAGCAAGGAGTCTGAGTGGTCTTTACAGAGCATTCTAAAAATGTAACAGTGTTTAGCAAAGGCCCTTTTTTTCTGACTCTGGGTCAGGGTAGCAAGATGAAGTGGTGTCTAGGAGCTTTTTACAGTTTTTGCCATTTCTGTTGTTAGGATTAGTCTTTACCCTCTTCAAAATGTTCCTCAGTGGAGTTATATTTTGCATTTTTTAGTCAATTTATTATAAAGACAGCAATTGATGCTTTTTGTATGTTAACAAATAGTTTGTTGTGGGGACCATTCCAGTTGTTCTCGGGGCTCCAATAGTTTTGGTCTGGTATTTCTGTTTTTCCAGTTTAGACGGTTTTATATACTTAAAAAAGTGGAACTGGATCATACATTTGAAAAGTATTGGGTCCTTAGGCACCCCTAAGGAAGCTCTTGTCATTTCTGTGCCTGGAACATTTTTCTAATATTCTGGGTGGTATGGCTTTTTTGGTAGAGTGAAGTTGGTAAATTCTTTTGGGGCTATGTCCTTACTCATTTTTACCTATATATTAATAAGGTAATGTATTTTAGTTTTTTTCATTATGCAAGGATATGTAGTCTTTTTTTTTTTTTTTTTTTTTTTTTTTTTTTTTTTTTTTTTTTTTTTTTTTTTTTTTTTTTTTTTTTTTTTTTTTTTTTTTGGTTTTTTTTTTTTTTTTTGCTTTTTGGTATGTGGGTAGCTCCCTGACTGGGAATCGAACCCAGGCTGCAGCACTGACAGCGCCAGCGCCGAAGCCTTAAGCCACTACACCATCAGGGTACTCCCTATGTAGTCTTTTGAGAATAGTAAACTACTGTGTGTATATCTACAAAAGCAATTATGGCTGAGAGAAAGTACCAAGCAAACCTGGGGGCGTGCTTTAGAATTCCTTGTCTGATCCATAGGGAACATCAGAATGTGTGTGAATGGATCAGTGAGCGAATGGCTGCTAAGCTTGTAGACTTAGTATCAGAAGGCTCAGCTGCTTTTTTCACTGTGGGCCTCTCCCTTGTCTTTTAAGTAGGAATTCTAGTACCTATGAAACAGGGAATTGGGATCATTAAAGGATGTAAATATTTACAGAATTACATTCTCAGTAAGTATAGGATGAATTTATTTATCTAAATGTTTTCAGGCTTGGTGTAGATGATCATAAAATTTCATTTGTAATTTAGCTTTCAACTCAGATTGACTTGACCAGGAATGATCATTATATTGTATAGAAATATCTGTGTATACTGCTGAACTTGTCATCCCTTTCAAAGGTTCCCTTACTTCCAAATTTTGAAATAATGTTTTGTTTTTATTTTTTGCAGGTTTGCATGCATCCTCATAATGTTCTGTCTGATGTGGTGAACTATACCCTGTGGTTAATGGAATGTTCTCATGCCTCAGGATGCTGCCATGCTACCATGTTTTTCTCAATCTGCTTCTCCTTCCGGGCTGTGTTGGAGCTCTTTGACCGCTATGATGGTCTTCGTCGTCTGGTGAATTTGGTGAGGTTCTTCAGTGGTTTATCTTTGCAAGGAGAAGAGGTCCTGCTTGTCTTGGCTGCCTGTCAGCAGCTTTGAGGGGGAGAAGCTTCTGACTAGAGGAATATTTGTGGAATCATTATTTGTGGGTGAAGTCTTTTTCCCCAACCCCCTTCAGTCACAAGTTTCTCTTCTTAAGTGTTATAGAGGACTCTGCTTTTAAAGATATGCCTCAAATATAGTAATCTTATAGGGGGAATTGCTGTTGATAATCTTGATCTTTCTAAAGCAAAAGGTTTTATACCTGTATATCTTTAAACATCATTGAAAGCTGTGTAAATTTTTCAGTATGGGTTTAATGTTCTGCTTTCACATTAACACGGATAGACAGAAATACTTTGGTGTTTGTCAGTCTTGTTGAGCATAAAAGTTACTGAAATCTTTTTTCTCCTTTTACTTTTCTTGTTTATTCTCTCTGTCTCCCTTTGTCCCATTCCTTTGCTTCTTTCTTAACAGATTAGTACTTTGGAGATTTTAAATTTAGAAGATCAGGGTGCACTTTTGAGTGATGATGAAATATTTGCTAGTCGCCAAACTGGGAAACATACCTGTATGGCCTTGCGCAAGTACTTTGAGGCTCATCTGGCCATTAAATTGGAACAAGTGAAGCAGTCACTTCAAAGGACCGAGGGTGGCATTCTTGTCCATCCTCAAGCCCCATACAAGGTGAGAGGACCTTGACTTAAAAGGGAAAGTTGTTAACACACTTGGTAGCAATCATGGGCCTGAAACTCACATTCAGATCAGTGAAGTCTGTGTGGGATGTACATTGTTGGATTATACTTGTTCTAGAGGGAGGCAAAATACCAGAGAATGGATGTAATAGGATTTTAAGGATTTATTTTATTCCCAGTTGTAAGTTGCTACTTCTCTGGGATGCTAGAACTGTTGTAAAAGATGAGCTGAAGTGTGTGTAAAAGGACTTTTATGAAAAATACTAGATGTCCTACTTAAATGTGTGAAATTTCTTTTCTGAAAGGGTGCATCTATAAGTCTCCTTCTCTCTTATTTTGAGCTTGTTGTGTTTTGGAATGAAGATTAATATTTGCATGTTTTAAAAATCACAAATTGAAAAGAAACCAATTATTTTGCATGGTGAAATACAGGCACCAACAACTTGAGCACTTTGTTACCTTTTTGGACAAAATGTATTGTGAGTTCAGTTGTAAATGAAAGATTAAACATATTATTTCACATGTGGGCTATTGACTGAAGAATTGTGGAATTTGAAAACTATTATTACTTATCTTTATAGTTAAAATCTGTTAGCTATTGAGCTGTGCTAGAGAAGGTAGTGGGCAGATGATAAAGTTCTTTAATAATATATGTCTCTCCTAATAGGCATGTTCGTATACTCATGAACAGATTGTGGAAATGATGGAGTTTTTGATAGAATACGGCCCAGCACAGTTATATTGGGAACCAGCTGAAGTCTTCCTCAAACTTTCTTGTGTCCAACTCTTGTTGCAGCTTATTTCTATTGCCTGCAATTGGAAGACCTATTATGCAAGGTGGGATTAGAGAGAGGTTTCATATGAAGTTAGATTCTGCTTTTTGTTGAAGTTGATGGTTGTTTGCACATAGTGTATGCTTAACAAACATTTGTTGAACTGAATTGAAATTTTGGATTTGAATCTGAGAAACTAGCTTAAGCATGATAATATTTTTAATTAAAAATTTTAAATTAAACTAAAAATTTTTAAATTAAAAATTAAAATTTTAATTTAATTTATTTATGGCCTTGGTGATCATAAATACTGCACAATAGGCAGGGATCAACATTTGTACTCTTGAGAAGTTACATAATTTACATGGCTACAGCTGCAGAGGTAGGGTTGAAATCCTGTCTTGAGACTAGAGTCCAGTATTCTTTGGTATTTAGCCCTTAAACGTCTCTCTACTGCTTGACAACCATATACACTGTAGATTCTGGCATTCTCAAGCAACCGGCAAAATTTTTTTGTTTGCTTGAGATTTTGCCAGTTGTTTGAGTTCTGGTTAATGGAGAGTCTACTTACATTTATCTGGCATCTACCAATCCCCATGGGTGCCGATTAACTGAGAGTCTACAATATAATGTTTACCTTACCTTCACATAAAACTGTATTTTTGGTTTTTGTTATGGTTTTTACAGCTCAGTTTAAAAGCAGTCACCAGAGCAGGACAGGGCTCAGAAAAGGACAGCTGATGGAGTCAGGAGGTTGGGTGGATTCTATGGGACAATGATACACAAAGAAAACTATTTTGAAAAAAGATGGAATCTGAAGAGAAAATAGTAACCATGTGTGTGTGTACGTGTGTGTGTACTGGTCCTTGACCTTCTTTGCCTGTTTGCCCACTGCCTTAAAGATGAGAGACTTATTTGTGGTGCATGTAGTTTGTTTGCAAAATCCAGGAAATTAAATCAAGGGGGATACTTTTGGAGTAGCCATTTTCAATTTTTTTGGTCTCAGAACCACTTTATCATATTAAAAATTATTGAGAACTCCAAAGAATTGTGTTATATCTATTGATACCATATAAGAAATTAAAACTGAAAATATGAAAATATTTATTTATGAATTTATTTAAAAATAATGCGAACCCATTGCATTTTAGCATTTTTTTAATGAAAAATTTCCAAAATAAAACCAGATTTCAGCAAGTTTTTAAAATTGTCTGGCTTAATATCGCATACCTGCGTCTATATTCAGTCTTTTGTGACATTACACATGATATCACCTGTGGAAAACTCCACTATATATTTGTGAGATGAGAGTGAGAAGAATAACATCTTAGTATTATTATAAAAGTAGTTTTTATATCATAGGACCTTCTTCTGAAAGGGTCTCAGAGACTTCCAAGGGTTCCCTTGGCCATACTTTGAGAACCACTGTTTTAGAATATTAGAATAGGTTCTTATACTGTACTTAGAGAACTTTTCTTGAAAGATGATGAAAGCTCAAAAGATAATGAGGAATGTTATAAATACACTTTTGGACTGGTAAATTTATATAGAGATTATTAAAATGTAAATGTTTGGAATATATCCTTTAAAAGTTTAGTTTTAAAAATAAAATTAAATACTTGTTTCTGCTTAGAATGTATAAAACCTTTTATAAAGAGAAAATTATTCCTAGCCCTAGTTAATTTCTTCACAATTTTTCTATAATGTATGTAAATATACATAATTAAGATTATAGTATTTAATCAAATTCATCTTTTTAATTAAAAATTTCAAAATATAGAAAGGGGTGTGTGTGTGTGTGTGTGTGTGTGTGTGTGTGTGTGTGTGTGTCTGTGTATGTATATACACACTCCATACCCAGGGTTGGCATGTTGCTGTATTTGCTTTCTCAGTTCCTTTCCATTTCTTGCTTCCTCAGAGTGACCACTTTTCTGAATTTGGAGTGCATTGTCTCCATGCATATTTTTTATACTATACATTTGTGTGTGTACATAAACAATAATACAGACTCTTACATGTTTATAAGTTATTTAACTGTTATCTTGTGTGCACCTTTTGCAGCTCTTTTTTACCCTTAAGTTTTTTGAGATTTATACATAGTGATATTTATTTGAACTCTTTTATTTCTACCTACAGTTTATTCTTCTTTTGATGGACATGTTGTGTTTGGGTTTTATTTTGTTTTGTTTTTTTCTGTCACATGAATGGTACGATGAATTGAAGTTTAGAGGATATGATGTGTACAACCTGGGTTGTGGGGTGTCTACATTTCCTCTTTATTGGATGTTGCCTAATTGCTTGGAAAATGATCTTACCATTTTCTTCTCCCACCAGCAGTATATGGGAGTTTTCATTTCTCTGCCTTCTTGCCAATACATGGTATTGTCACATTTAAAAATTTTATGTTATGTTTTCAATTTCATTAATGTTGTATTTTGAACATTTTCCCTTGTCCTTTAAGAGTTCTTTGAAAACAGTTGTCAGCAGCTACAGAGTAGTAGTTCATCATAGTATAAGTGCGTCATAACATGTATTCTTATCACATGTATTCTTGTTCTGTGTAGATTTTCTAATTCTTTGGCTGTTTTAAATGATAATGGACATTTTAATATATAATTCTTATTTATACTTCTTATTATTTCCTTAGGGCAGATTTCAAGAGGTGAAATTTCTGAGCCAAAGGTTATGAACATTTTAAGAATATTGTTTTATATTTCCGGATTATTTTCTAAAAATAGTGCCCTAATTTCTCCCCCCACCAAAAGTTTGAGAGCATTCGTATCTATACATCCTTACTAGCATTGGGGTTATCCTTTGTTTTTAATCTTAGCAGTTTGATAGGTGAAAATTTTATTCTCATGTTTCTTAAAGTAATTTCATGGTGACTTCCAAATCCTCTTGGTGTGATAGCTAGGGATAGAGCCAACAGGTAGTAGTTCTGATCCATTTTCTCACTCTTCCTCTGTTTTAAACTATGTTTCTTGTGGATGTATCTTATATCTCTTTGACTACTTCTTCTTCTTCTTGTCCAGGAATGACACTGTGCGCTTTGCTTTGGATGTCCTGGCTATTCTCACTGTTGTGCCAAAAATTCAGCTCCAGTTGGCAGAGTCAGTGGATGTGCTAGATGAGGCTGGCTCCACCGTCTCCACTGTAGGTAGGTTGTACTTGCCATTTTTGTTATTGCTTGGACTGGATTGGTTTTCCTCTGCTATTCTGGTTGTGTGTAACTTACTAACCTAATTTTGCAGTATTAGAACAGAAGGTAATAGAGGTGGGTACTTTGTCTGTCCCTTCTAAGACATGCCAGGCAGCTTCATATAAGGGGGTCATGTTGCTGAGCCCAGGATTTCTGAGTGGTATGGACATTTCTGCTATAATGGTACATGCACATTCCTAAAAACCTTGCACTCTGCTGCAGAGTCTTGTGCTAAAATAAGGTTTATCGGGGAAAATGGTTGAGACTGACAGTGAGAAACTTAAGCAACTTTGTAGTGTGAGCCCTAATAAAATCAGTAATTGGCAAGCAGCTCAGATTGGTTAGAAGCAATCATACACATAAACAACTCCGAAAATATATTTTGTCGGAAAATACACTTTATTGAGAGCAGGGCTGATGAGGGCTGCTGCCACGGTGAGCATGGAAAGTAGTATGACTGGCTGAGGATCCTGGGGTGCAGCACCTGGAGAAAGCCCACGGCATAGCCATTTGTTTTTAACTGTCTTCATATGTGGCAGAAAGGTTTCTGCTGCCACTGTAGCAGCCAGCCTCGGGTTTTTCTTTCCTGCTGAAGGTTTTAATTCAGTACCACCGTTGCACTCCTTACCTAAGAAAAATTGCCCATGAACCTTGGTGACTTCCACATAATACTGACATCATTCCCCTATTTAACAACTGCATATGAGGTATTACATCATTGTAGTAGAACTGATTATATTTTGTACAGACAGTTCCTTTCACTTAAAAAAAGTATTGTAGTTTTCTTTTAAGTGGAACAGAATAAATAGAACTTTATATTTTGACTCTGAAGTAACCCTTGAAGTTGGCCATTAGTTTTATGAGGGATAATATAAAATCTTTTTTTTCCTTCTAATAGGTATCAGCATTATTTTGGGAGTAGCTGAGGGTGAGTTCTTTATCCATGATGCTGAAATCCAGAAGTCAGCACTTCAGATCATCATCAATTGTGTGTGTGGCCCAGATAACCGAATTTCCAGTATTGGCAAATTTATCTCTGGAACTCCTCGGAGGAAGCTGCCTCAGACGCCCAAAAGTAGTGAGCACACCCTGGCCAAGATGTGGAATGTGGTCCAGTCCAACAACGGCATCAAGGTGCTCCTGTCCTTACTGTCCATCAAGATGCCCATCACAGATGCAGACCAGATCCGGGCCCTGGCCTGCAAGGCGCTGGTGGGTCTGTCTCGAAGCAGCACTGTTCGGCAGATCATTAGCAAACTGCCCCTTTTCAGCAGCTGCCAGATCCAGCAGCTGATGAAGGAGCCTGTCCTGCAGGACAAGCGTAGTGACCACGTCAAGTTCTGCAAGTATGCTGCTGAGCTCATCGAACGGGTGTCAGGAAAGCCACTTCTCATTGGCACTGATGTGTCCCTGGCACGACTGCAGAAAGCAGACGTTGTTGCCCAGTCAAGGATCTCCTTCCCTGAGAAAGAGCTGCTTCTGTTGATCCGAAACCATCTCATTTCTAAAGGGCTTGGGGAAACAGCAACTGTGCTGACAAAAGAGGCAGACCTTCCCATGACTGCTGCCTCCCATTCTTCTGCCTTCACCCCAGTCACTGCTGCTACTTCTCCTGTCTCTCTTCCCCGAACCCCTCGCATCGCCAACGGCATTGCAACTCGACTGGGCAGTCATGTTGCTGTGGGTGCCACTGCCCCTTCTGCCCCCACTGCCCATCCTCAGCCACGGCCCCCCCAGGGTTCACTAGCTCTGCCTGGTCCGTCTTATGCAGGCACCTCCCCTTTGATTGGCAGGATCAGTTTTATCAGAGAGAGACCATCACCCTGCAATGGCAGGAAAATCAGAGCGTTGCGGCAGAAGTCAGACCATGGCGCCTACAGCCAAAGCCCAGCCATAAAAAAACAGTTGGACAGACATCTTCCTTCCCCACCTACGCTGGACAGTATCATCACAGAGTATCTTAGAGAGCAGCATGCGCGCTGCAAGAACCCAGTTGCCACTTGCCCACCTTTCTCTCTCTTTACTCCTCACCAGTGTCCTGAGCCAAAACAGAGGCGGCAAGCGCCAATAAACTTTACCTCCAGGCTAAACCGCAGGGCATCATTTCCAAAGTATGGCGGGGTGGATGGCGGATGCTTTGATAGGCACCTTATCTTTAGCAGGTAAGGAGAGGCCACCTCACTCCCTGGGGCTTGGAATTATTTGGGCCATCTCAGCATAGATTGGTTAGGCTAGAAAGCCTTTATTGGCCTGAAATGCCAATGATTGTCACTTTGTGTGATTAGATGAACAATATGACTGTACCCCTTTTGTCAACCATGCCTTGTGTGATTGTTGGCAGTATATTGATATGATACTATGAGTGTTCTTGTTACAACTAGTTTGTTTTCAAGAACTCATGGAACATGCTATCTCGAGGCTCCTCAACTTGTTTTGTTCTGGTCCCAGTTGTCTCCTGTTCTGGTTTTTTACAAATCTTACAGGTTTTAAACATGGGAGTTTTTGTTAATTGTAAACTTCTAAGCGGAGATCCTTTTCTCTCCTTTAAAATGAACATAAACTATTAAAGGTCACTGCTGTTTTGGAAGAACCCATGTGAAACATACATGCTCTGTGTTTTTTCTTTCATTCTGTTGGCAAACTTTTCTTTTCCTCAGTCCCTACACATTCTTTGTCTCTCATTCTTTCTGTTTCTCTGGTTTTTTTTTGGCTTAGGTTCCGTCCTATTTCAGTGTTCCGGGAAGCCAATGAGGATGAGAGTGGCTTTACCTGCTGTGCGTTCTCAGCACGAGAGCGGTTCCTGATGCTTGGCACCTGCACTGGGCAGTTGAAGCTCTATAATGTGTTTAGTGGGCAGGAGGAGGCCAGCTATAACTGTCACAACTCGGCCATCACACACCTTGAGCCATCTAGGGTAAGGGTTCCATCCTATGTTGTTCTCAATCATTCTTTTAAGATGGGTGGGTGAACTTTGTGCCAGTTGGCCAGCTCTCTGTGTTTATACATAAAGTTTTATTGGAACATAGCCATGCTCATATGTTTATGTTTTGTTTGTGGCTATTTCTCTGCTACAGTGGTGGAGTCGAGTAGCTGCGACCATATGGCCCAATGTATTTATCTGGCCTTTAAAGTAAAGTTTGCCAACCCTAGTTTTTAGACCTGGAGTGGGTGTGTATATATTAATATGCCCCAGTTGGAAACTGATATTACCAACTGTGATCACAAAAATTTTCTTTTATGTCAGAAATCTTAAAGTACTGTGAATTTTTAGGCAAATAAACATTAGGTTCCAGTGGGTCATAATTCATTAGTACTATTCTGTGAATGGAATTGACACATTTGCTTTTTCTAAAAGGACTGATAAGGTGACAAGGGTAATTTTCCTGATTTTAGAGTAAAAGAGGCTCACTCTTTATTGAGCTTTCTCTATGAAAAAACCTTTAGGAGTTCTAGCTAGAAAGTCTAATAAATATTTTTAGTTGGCTGGTGTTTCAGACGAAGGAGACAGGAATATGGCCAAATATTAAGAAATGAGGAACCATGTTGACATTCTAAGTTGTCTTTTTCCCTACCTTTGAAACTATTGTATTTTATGTGACTGGTGCAGGAGGATTTAATATTATATTTAGTTATTTTTTTAGGATACTGCAGGTACCTGTACTTAAATCCTAGCACCTTCTGACCATTTCTTGTTTCCTGGGAGTTTCTCTGTTTTCTTTATAACCCAACAGTATTTTTAAAGCTTGTATTTTAAAATGCTGGTGGCAGGGAGTTCCCTGATGGTGTAGTGGCTTAAGGCTTCGGCGCTGGTGCTGTCAGTGCTGTGGCCTGGGTTCGATTCCCAACCAGGGAGCTACCCACATACCAAAAAAAAGCACGCACACACACACAAAAATAAAATAAAATAAAATAAAATAAAATGGTGATGGCAGATAGCGATGTCTGCATGTATATGAATACATGGTTACTGACGTTTGGCCTCCTCTTCCTTTTAGGACGGGTCCTTGCTGCTGACGTCTGCCACTTGGAGCCAGCCTCTGTCTGCACTTTGGGGAATGAAATCGGTATTTGATATGAAGTATGTATATACTTTTACAACCTGTCTGCCTGTTTTACAGTTTACCTAGTCATACCCTCCTTTTGGGAAAAGAGGAATGCTGTGTATTACTGCTAATTTCTCTCTTCCTTATCTGTGGCTTATAAGTTTTTATCTTTCTTAATTCCTGGGTAGTTTTGCTAGGTATATACATTCTCATCACACAGCTGACCCTTCACTAATCCAAAAAGGCACTCAGTTTATTTTCTCACATTCACACTCTTTGCTGGGGCATATTTCAAAGGCATATATGCCTCGTTAGCTATTTCTTTAACCAAGTAATTTCCATGAGTTATTTTGGATCTGCTTGGATGGAGGAAATTTTCTTTTTAATCTTAAGTATACAGTATTTTCCTCTTTGGGAGCTGAGAATCTTCAGGTGAGTACAGTTGGACAAAAACCTTTATTTTCTGTTGTTTGAACAAGTATGTCCTGAAGGTTTGTCACTTCAGTGCTTGTGTTTGTCTGTAGGCATTCCTTCACAGAAGATCACTATGTTGAGTTCAGTAAGCACTCTCAGGATCGGGTCATAGGCACGAAAGGAGATATTGCCCATGTAAGTACTGAACCCACTGCTCTCAAATTGATTGTGCCTATTTGTTCATACTGAAATCTCTGGACTGAATATGAGGACTGAAGTCCTGTGGGCAGCTAGAAATTACTCAGAATCTGGAAGTGCAATCCAGTAGTTGTAAGCTATATGGGAAAAAATGTAAAAGGACTGAGCAGGAACTTAATGTGGCAGTGCGAGTCTGGTTTCTCCAAGAGCAGCAGGAGCAGGCTTTCCAGTTGGGTGTTGGTCAGCCCACATGTGAGAGCTATGGTGGGGCCAGGCTCCGATGGTCATGGTGGAGGCAGTGATAAGTGATAAGGCTGGGCCCTGGGGTTTTGAACACATGAAGTTATAAATTAGGAGTTGAGGAGAGTGGTCTGGGGTGGGAGATACAAATAGAGGAGTTGCCCACATGTTGATAATATTAGAGCCATAGTCCTGGATGAGATCCTTAAGGAAGTTAGAGAAGAGAAATGTGGAGTTGGAGTCCTGACATGTGTCTGTATTTAGAAATCGCCAAGTGAGGAGCAGGAGGAGACCCCAAGAAAAGGATGTATTCTAGAAGGCAAGGGAAGACTCTTGGGAAAGAATTAATTGATCAGTGGGTCAGAAATGGCTAATGAGTTGTGTAAGGTGAGAATTGAGAGGTGATCTTGGGTTTACAACCTGGAGGTGATGGTTAACCTTGTCAGGAGCTAGTTCTGTGCACTGAAGTGAAATTCTGATGATAGTCTGTTCAGGTGAGAACAGGAGAAAGTGGAGACACTGAGTATAGACAAGTCTTTTGAAGTGTTTTGCTGCAAAACAGCAGAGAAGTGGATAGTATCTTGAGGGGGTTTAAAAGGGGTGGTAAAAGGAGGGTTTCTCCCAAACCTTTCTTTTGAAAATGTTTAAATATGTATATAGAGGAGTTGAAGGAATAATACATACGCCCACCACTTAGATTTATCATTTTAATAATTTGCCCTATTTTCCTGTATAAATGTGTGTTTCTGAATCATTTGAAAGTAAGTTGCAAACATCATGACGTTTTATCCCTAAATCTTATAGCATGTATGAGGGCTCTCCAGAAAGCATCCAGCCACATAATATGAAAAACAGAGGCATTTATAGCTGTTTTTTTTTTCCGGATAGCCCTTGTATATCCTAACCGTAAGAACGTTTATTATATAATTACATGCTTATTCAAATTTAAGGAAATTTATAGTAATTCCCAGATACCATCTAATATCCATTCCATACTCAGTTTCCCCGATTGTTCCTGATGTGTTTGGTTTCAAATGTTTTTTGTTTTTTTTTTTTTTTGAACCAGGATCCAGCCAAGATTCACATATTGCATTTGGTTGTTATGTCTCACTAATGTTTTAAAGCCAAGAACCATTTCTCCAGTTTTCATGACATTGACTTTTGAAGAGACCAGGCTAGTTGTCTTGTCCCATGATCTGGATTTGTTTGATTGTTTCCTTGTGGTGTCTCCTTGTGTGTTCTTAAATTAAAAGAGGATTTTTAAAAAAGATTGGAAATATCACAGCATGTCTGTAAGCTAATGGGAAAGATCTGGTCTCTGTGTGGGATACACATTTTGTAGACTTTGGAACTTTTAATGTTGTAGGGCTAAAATACATAAACATTGGGAGATTTTAAGGACAATAGGGTATTTCATTGATACCTTTTCCTAAAAAGTAAACCTTAAGAGTATTCTGTGGGTAATTGTTGGTCAATCCATATGCAGAACTTCTCAGTTTCAGTCTTAGAAACATTTTCTTTTTCTTGAAAGTGGGAGGGGAAGAAGAGGGTTTTCTTATCCTTGTTAACAGTTTCCCTTCTCATTTTCTTACTTGTGGAGACTTTTCAAATCTTGAATGGGAACCAAAGCACTTAAACTTTGCTTGGATGGGTGTGATCTTATGTTTCAGTTATTTTAAAATATTAGAGCTTTTATAATTTTGTGGGTTTTGGAAAACATGGGAGAGAGATTTTACACAGCTTCTCTTTTGAATGTGTCAATGGATGGATTGGTCTGATTTTTCTCTTCCCACCCCTTCTTCTCTAAAGATTTATGATATTCAGACTGGCAACAAGCTGTTGACTCTGTTTAACCCAGATCTTGCCAACAACTACAAGAGGAACTGTGCCACCTTTAATCCTACAGATGATCTTGTGTTAAATGATGGCGTCCTCTGGGATGTCCGCTCTGCACAGGCCATCCACAAGTTTGACAAGTTCAACATGAATATCAGTGGTGTTTTCCATCCGAATGGGCTGGAGGTCATCATTAATACTGAGATTGTATCCTTTACACCCGTGCCTTTCCTTCCATTTATCTAGTTTACGATGGAAAAATGTTACTTTTTTGTCAATATCTGTTTAAAGTATCCACACAGGTACCACATAGGTAATAATCTGGTGCCTCTCCTTTGGTCTGAAGTGTTAGTGAATCTCACTCCAGTGGACTCGTGTTAATGCTGGTAATTACCCATGACTTTACTCGCATGGTTTCTTCGTGTTGGGAAAGTGGCCTGATTCTTGCCTTCCACTCCCCAAGTAGTGAATTGAGTTTTATCTGTCTTCAGAAGGATTTTAACTTTTGCTCAGTAGAAATCAATTGCTAGACATATAAGACTAAAATGAAGTGCTACTATTGAGAGGAAGAGAACTCATGTAGCTTTCATGTATATGAGGATACTGTAGGAGATTGTCAGGGATGTTATTCAATAACATATAGTCTCTATGCTTTTATTTGCCCTCATCTCACTGACTTTTAAAACAGTAATACCTAGCAGGAGGAGGGAAAAGTTGTATTTTAGAATTTTCCCCGTGAAGTTAGAAATTTTGTGTAAAATGATTTTTCTTGACCACTCCCCTCCTAGTGGGACCTTCGCACTTTTCATCTTTTACACACAGTTCCTGCTCTGGATCAGTGTCGTGTGGTGTTCAACCACACAGGGACCGTGATGTATGGAGGTAATAAACTTTTTATTTTCCTCCTTTATTCTCTCTCCCCACCCCACCCCCCCACTCCTTAGTTTGCCACTTTCTTCTTAGAAAGAGCTCTCTAATGTGAATTGGAAAGCATTTGAAAGATGTAGCATAAAAGATAAAATGGTATGGAAATGGTGACAAGAGAAAATGAAAAAAATGTTGATTTAGGGTAAAAGGTTGCTAGCTTTGAGGATAACAAGTAAATAAATCTTATAGAAAGAAATTTCATGCAGTAATATTCCATGTGTATATCATTATGAACTTACTGCATTTGTTGTCTTGTGATGTGAACCTTCACCTGTAACACTTGGAGCTGGATGAGAGGTTGCAGCTATTGTTTGCCAAATTAGTTGGGATATGCAAGGAGGACACTTGTGACAAGGAGATGTTTCTGATTCTAATAGTGTTCCACTTTTCTGTCCTCGTTCCCCCTTCTCTCCCAACTAGCTATGTTGCAGGCCGATGATGAAGATGACTTAATGGAAGAGAGGATGAAGAGCCCATTTGGATCATCCTTCCGAACATTTAATGCAACTGACTACAAACCTATTGGTAACCATGAAGGGGCAGACCTGGATCATTTTGTCATATTTGGGTGTTGCCTCCCAAATTTAAGACCCTCCATTTTCTGAGAGGAGTGTAATTTTTTGTTGAAAAGCAGAAGAGTTACAGAAATATTTTTGAGCAGTCATCTTGAATTCCTTTAGAAGAAAAGCTCATTTTAAGGTCACAACAATAGTCCAATCCCGAGTCATGTCACATTCTCTTTTCCAGCGACCATTGATGTGAAACGAAACATCTTTGACCTGTGTACAGATACCAAAGACTGCTATCTTGCTGTCATTGAGGTAAAGGGAGTAATGTTTTCGGGTCACTTTACCACAGGCATTTTGTCTGATATAAGTTGTGTTATAAAGTTGATGTATATTGGTAACGTACTCATTTAGGATTCCCTGGTGGTATAGTGGCTAGGTTTCAGCGTTCTCTCATTTGACGGGGTTTGGGAGATATATAGTATAAGAGACATAGTAAGAAAAATGCCACCATAAAACTGTGGAGAGTCCTGGACCCATACATATTATCCCTTTTTTAGAGGTGCCTAGACCTCTCACCAGAGCAAGACAGGTTTTTTCCAAGGATGGGTCTCTCCTGTGCCTATATCCCTCACTGCCCAAGCCTTCTCATCCTGGTTTTCTTTCCCTTTCTGTGTCCTAAGTAGGACTTTTTTTTGAGTTAGTTCAAGAATTTTGGGTTTCGGAAGCTTTGATAGCTATAGAGTCAAAGTGCATGGTGCCAGTTAAAACTGGGGTGTGGATGTGGGCATTCTGAACACTAACTGCTTCTGGGTGTTCTTTCAGAACCAAAGCAGCATGGATGCTCTCAACATGGACACAGTGTGCAGGCTCTATGAAGTGGGTAGGCAGCGCCTGGCAGAGGATGAGGATGAAGAGGAAGATCAGGTCAGTGGTCTTTGATATTTCCTTCTCCTGAACAGTTCTTATAGAGCAGTGGTTCTCAACCTTCCTAATGCTGCGACCCTTTAATACAGTTCCTCATGTTGTGACCCCCAATCATAAAATTATTGGTAGCTTCTCTCTACACATGTGTGACTAGTCCGCATACGTACATTATGGCACCAATCCTGTCACATACACCTGTATTTGTACAGGAGTGTGTGATGGGATTGACGCGATGATCTCATCATGCCAGGTACATAGAATGTGGACATATCTGCCTGTGGGCGGACCCGCCTGTAAACGGATAGAGGAGCGGTGTCTCGGTTCTTAAGACCATCGGAAATATGTGTTTTCCAATGGTCTTAGGCAACCCCTGTGAAAGGGTCGTTCAACCCCCAAAGGGGTCATGATCCACAGGTTGAGAACTGCTGTTAAAGAGGCTACAGTCTTCTGCTTTTTGCTGTTTTTTTTTTTTTTTTAAGATTAGGCTTTGCTACCTTTGGCTTATTCTGAAGGCCTGTCATGTGCCCTTGATGACTGAAATGCAGAAGAAAATAGATTTGTTATTATAAAATTTTAACCAATACATGATGTTCCTGTGAGTTTCACTGTAAATTAATTTGTAGGTAAGCAATCTCTGGTTTTGTTTTTAGACATGTTTTTGAGCCTGCGCTTAAGACCAGTGCCCTATCTGGCTTTAGGATGAGCAGCTCCCATACTCCGTGCCAGTCCAAATCAGAAAAGTTAACTGTTGAGCTCATAGAACTGGCTTAACCTTTAAAACTTATGGTTTGCATTACCTCAGTTTTATGGCGTAGTCTGTTTTCAGAGTAAAGAGTGGAGTTTATAGGAAGAGAGAAGATTTTTGATGCTTTTGAGAAATGAAACATTTATAAAATGTGGGTAGATACTGTCATGTCTCATAGAGTCTTTGCTTTTCCTTTCCATGGGGGTTTAAATTATGGTCATATTATGTTAGGTGCTGGCCTGTATGGCACGTCAGTATCAGACCCTTTCTGTTTACTGGGCTCATTAACACATTTCTTTTCCAAGCGTATGCTCTACAGGCCAAATTCTTTTGTCTAATCTGAGAAATATTTATTGCTGGGTGAGTAATATAAAGTCGAAAATGAATGACCAGGATTTTACTTTCTTGTTGCAGACATTAAAGAACGTGAAATGTCTTTTTTCCAGATCTTGGGTTTGTTTTCTGATTTCTCTTCCAGTGTGGTGTTGGCTTAGTGTTGATGTGTTGTCTCCTCTTTGAAGGTGCAGAGGCGCTCTGAGTGTGGAGCGGGGCAGCCGTGGGACGAGAAGAGGTGCACTTCCCTGTGCTTGCTCTGCCCTCTCTCTCCCCTTCATCCCTCCCCTGTGCTTTGGTATATTGTGCTCACTGGTTAGGGCTCCTGGAATAGCTGTGCTAGCACCTGTCCCAAACAGCTTATACTTAAGACAAAAGAGTTTTTAAAAAGCAACACTTTTGAATATGGTAATTTTAAACATCATTTGGATACAAGTCTATTGCTATGGGTAAATGACTCATGTTTTTGTGTGACAGGAATTAGTACTGAATAAACAGAGATGTTTTGTTCTGTCATTTTGGGATATAGATGGGTGTGCCACTGTTGGGCTTTGCAGGTTATGAACCTCTAGTTTGTCCTCTTACCTGTGATCAAAAAGCTAAAACCAGAGATTCACTTCACAGTCCTCTGTGTGTGCTCTCTTGGTCTCCACTGTCTCTGGTGGAATGTTCTGACTGGCTAAGTGTGCATTTTATTAGTCTTCAGAAATGATTCACAATATCCAGAAATGGGTTTCTGAGCAGTGTAAGGAAAGGGGACTCTTCTCTATGTTTGGGGTTAGTAGTCACTGGTGGATCAGAGCAGAGCCTTCTTCAGGGTTTGTTTCTTGACCCATAGGTGCCATGCTTCTTTCTGTGGTTCCTTCTGTAAGATGCATTCTTAGGGAGGGGCAGTTTCCTAACTCTGTCTTCCCTCTCCCCTCACACATAGGTGAATGTGGTCCTGATCCTTGTTGGATACTGGGGGAACATCTTATAATGCATTTTACTGAAAATGAATGACATCCTTGGTACAATAATCTGTTTTTTTCTTGAATAGACTGTTTTTTAGAGCAGATTTGGGTTCACACCAAAATGGAGCAGAAATTACGGAGATTTCCCACATACACCCTGTCCCCATACCCACAGCCTCTCCCATTGTCCGTTGTATTCAATTGATGGACAGTGTTGGTGAATTCAGCTATGTCCTTAACTGATTTTCTGCCTATTATATCTATCTATTGCTGATACAGGGGTATTTAAGTCTCCAGTGAATTCATTTCTCCTTGTAATTTTATCAGTTTTGGCCTCACAGATTTTGATGCTCTGTTAAGGATTATGTTTTCTTGGAGAATTGACCACCCCCCCCTTATCATTATATAATGCCCTTTTTTTTTAATCCCTTACAACTTCCCTTTGTCTAAAGTGTGCTGTGTCTGAAATTAATATAGCTATCCCAGTTTTCTTTAGATTCATGTTAGCATGGTGTATCTGTTTCTGTCCATTTATTTTTAATCTATATGTACCTTTATATTTAATGTAGGTTTCTTTCTTTCTTTCTTTCTTTTTTTAATCCATTTTTATTGTTAGACTTATTGGGGTGACATCTGTTAGCAAGGATTACATAGGTTTCAGGCATACAATTCCACAGTGCATTGTCAACTTGATGTATAATAAGTTCACCACCTAATGTGACTTCTCTTTCCATCACCTTATATTTAGCTTCCCCCACTCCTTTCCCACCCCCTCCCCTTAATGTAGGTTTCTTGTAGACAACATGTAGTCTTTTTGTTGATCCACTCTAATGATATCTATCTTTTAATTGATACATTTAGGACATTGACATTCAAAGTGATAATTAGTATAGTTGTTTTAATATCTACCATATTTGTTACTGTTTTCTATTTGTTGCTCTTGTTCTTTGTTCCTATTTATGTCTTTCACTTTCTGGTTTTTTTTGTGGTTTTAATTGAGCGCTTTAGAGAATTCCACTCTTTATTAGCATATTGGTTATACTTCCTTTTTTAGTTTTTTCAGTGGTTACCCTAGAGATTGCAATATATATTATTAAGTAATCCAAGTCCACTTTCAGATAACACTCCACTTTTTCACAGGTGTGTAAGTACCCATGATAACAATGTAATACTAATTTCACGATAATAGTAGAATCTGAATTCTTCCCTCCTGTCTCTTTTTTCATTGCTATCATTCATTTAACTTATATATAAGCATACATGAGCATGTGTGTGTATAGACACACACAGGACTAGAGTCATACATAATCAAATACATTGTTGGTATTATTATTTTGAATAGACTGTTAGATCAATTAAGAATAAAAAAATTTTAATTCTGCCTTCACTTATTCCTTTAATTTTTTTTGTTTTTTGTTTTTTTTATATACAGAGTAGAGTTTCTGACCTTGATCGTTTTCCTTCTCTCTGAAGAATTTCTTGTAACATTTCTTGTAAGGGAGGTCCACTTGCAACAAATTCCCTCAATTTTTGTTTGTCTGAAAAAGTATTTCTCTTTCACTTTTGAAGGATAATTTCACAGGGTACAGAATTCTAGGTTGGTGGGTTTTATCTCTCAGCACTTTAAATATTTCACTCCAGTATCTTCTTGCTTATATGACATCTGAGAAGTATTTTTATCTTTGTTTTTTGTATAGGCAAGGTGTTTTTCTCCTCTGGCATCTTTCAGGAAATATTTTTTTGTCTTTGACTTTCTGTAATATGCTTAGGGGTGTGTGTGTGTGTGTGTGTGTGTGTGTGTGTGTGTGTGTGTGTGTGTTGTTTTGTTTTTCCCTCTTTTTCTTTCTTTTCTTGGATCTGTGGTTTGGTGTCTGACATTAATTTTGTAAGAATTTTTTGCTTATTCTTGTTTCAAGTATTTCTCCTGTTTCTTTCCCACTTCTAGAATTCCCATTGTGTGTATGTTACATCTTTTGTACTTCTTGGATATTCTGATCTGTGTTTTCCAGTCTTTGTTCTCTTTGCTTTTCAGTTTTGGTTTTGTCTATTGAGATACCCTCAGGCTCAGAGATTCTTTCCTAAACTGTGTCCAGTCTACTGATAAAGCCCACCAAAGGCATTCTTCAGTTTTGTCACTGTGTTTTTGATTGCTAGCATTTCTTTTTGATACTTAGAATTCCATTCTCTGTTTTTACTACCCATTTGTTCTTGCATGCTGCCTGCTTTATCCATCAGAGAGCCCTATCTTAATCATAGTTGTTTTAAATTCCCAGATAAATTTAAATTTATCTGAGTCTGTCTCTTTATACTGTGTTGTTTTCCCTTTTTGTATGTCTTGTTTTTTTCTCAACAGCCTGATCAATGCTGGGTCAAAGGAACTGCTGTAAATAGGCCTTCAGTAATGTGTGGTGAGCTGTGGGGGGAGTTTTATTAGTAGGTCTCAGTCTTTTAATGAGTCTGTAGTGCTGTGCTGGGAACTTCACAGTGCTTCTTAGTTTTTTCTATCCCTTTGCCATGGGACAGGATGGCTAGAGTTGGTTAGACATGGGTATTCCTTTCCCCCAGGTCACTTAGGTTCTGAGAAAGTCCCAGCAGGTCAGACTTTGGTTAAATAGTGTTTTCCTGAGGGTGGCCTTGACAAGAACAGAGTGCTCTGATGTATTTCCAAAGGGTTCCTTTTCCCTGTCTTGCTGGAGGCATGTGGGCATTTCCCTCTGATAGTGTGAAAACCTGGTCAAGCTCCTGGCAGTAAAGTTCAAAAATAAGTGTGGGGGGCCCTGGTGACTGGCTCCCTTGGAGATTTTGCCTCTTGGTCTTTCCTCAGAGTTGTCTCCATTGTTCCTCAGTTTTAGTTCAATTTCCCTACCTCGCTCTGGTTCCTGTGGAGGTTTGTGCTCCTGGGTTCTGCTCTGGCAGGCAAGATGACGTTCTCTGCATTTGGACCGTTGGTGTCCTCAGTTCTGAGGGTAGTGTTTGCCCTGTGACCCTGCCTTTCTGTTGAGTTTAAGAAGAGCTGTTGATTTTCTGTTTTGATCAGCTTTTGACTTGTTGTTAGGATGCAGCTGTGCCTTCCAGCTCACCTTACATGTCAGACTGGAAACTAGAAGC
This sequence comes from Lyroderma lyra, assembly GCA_004026885.1. Lineage (NCBI taxonomy): Eukaryota > Metazoa > Chordata > Mammalia > Chiroptera > Megadermatidae > Lyroderma > Lyroderma lyra. The sequence goes on along the minus strand of PVJL010003834.1, from coordinate 24,043 downwards.
GGTACCAAAGTTTTTAAAACACCGTATTTATTATAAAGGACAGTTAGGCTCTTGAGTTTAAACCACTTCACCTAATGATGCCAGGGATTTCCTGGTGTAGAAGGGATTTCCTAGTGCTTTCCAGCTGCATGGCCTGTAGGGTCCTCTGTGATCCCTGTGGTTTTGGTGAGAACTGATCATTTTTAATATTAATGTGAGTTATGGGATGTGGGGAGAGGGGAGAGGTTTTAGGATGTATACTTGAGATCTTTGATTTACATGTGACATAGAGCTTCATGTTTCCTTAAGTGCTATACCACTTAACTTATATATGTTGGTGGTCTTCCTTGGTACCAGAGCTTGCAGTGGTTTTAGATCTCCTAACTTTGCTTCGTTGCTTTGGGTTGGTTTCTTAATAATGTCTATTCTTTTATTGTTGTGGCCTTTTGCTACTGTAGACATTCCTCCTCCCTTAGTGTAGACTCTGTTCTACTTTGCCTGTCATGAAACAACATGTAGTTTATCCTTGAGTAGATATAGAAGTGAAGTTGTCAAGTTGTTGATGTGTTACAGTGGTACTTGTGGCTACAGACCATCTCATTGTCCATGGGTTCGTTTGTCACTACCCCTATTGCTACAGGTCATTACCAGATTTCAGTTCTGTCTCAGCTTCTTAAATGTTACATGTATGTAAATCTGAAGCAAAAACTGGTTTATTTCATTTATGAATACCATGATCTCTGTCCTCCCACATCCTTGCAGTTTATGAGGCAGTGGGTAATAGTTGTCTCTGGGGACTGTCACCATTGTCTGTCTTTGAGGAGGAGGTAAAGAAGTTAGCATTGCCCTGGACACCTTGGAAGCTGGAGGGCTGTTCTTGGGGTTGGCCTTGTTCTTCTTGCATACATGGAGTGATGAGAGATGACCCTTTGGTGGCTGGCTTGGAAGCAAGAGACCACTGTAAAGGGACAACTGATGTGCTCCTTTCTTCCCATGCCACTCTCTCCAGGAAGTCTTGGGTCAAAGAAAAGACTGATTCTTTTTCTCCTGTGGTACTATTTAACTTTCTTTTTGAGAGGTTAAGGGAGAAAGATATTAGAAGTTGGGTATAGGGTAGTTGTTAGGACTGCTGACTCTGATGCAGGAAGAAAAAAATAGAGGCTTTCTCAGCATGGGCAGCCAAAGTCAAGAGGGTCCTGGGGCTCAGTCTGTGGAAAAGCCAAAATGCTTTCTGGTGTGGAGAAGACTAGGTGTATTGGTTAGGTATGCAGTGTTGATGAGTTAGTATTCCCTCTGGATTTTTCAGAATCAAGGAACATTTTACTCTGTGCTGACACCACATTCCTTTTGGACCATCTGGTACATTTCAGTTGAAGGGCATCCATTTGAGAACTGTTTTTACCCATAAGTCCTAGATGTTTTGATTTTTTTATTTAGAGATGTTTCAGTGGGATAAGACCATATCTGTTGATTCAAATGTCCTCCTAGAATCTTACAGTCATGTTTTGCTGGTATTTATTATCTCTACCATATTTCTCCTTACCATCTCTTCCCTTATTCTTTTAATTAATTTACTTTCCTTTGTGTGCTTCCCCTAATTTTAAAACTAGAGACTTCATTTTCATGAGTCATTTGCTATTTAAAGTTTTGCCCTAGTCTAGATATCTGCTCTCAGGTCTTCTCAAATGTTCCAGGTGTGACTTACATGGCTCAGGGGTATGGGCACCTGGGATGACACCTTTGAATTTGCCTTTTCACTTTAGCAAAACAAACTCAGAAGCCTGAATGCTCAGCTGCCATCTGATAAAATGGTCCAGCATAAAGTGCCCATATAAATGGTTATTTACTTAAAAAATTTTATTGAGATATAATGTACATGCTGTAAAAATGGTTGTCATTTACCCTTATGTTTAAGTAAATTTGGGGATTAACAAGAAGGAATGGACTGTATCCCTGGGGCTGCTAGCTTGCTTGCCTTTAGGCATTTGATGAGAGCAGAGATAAGTAGTCACTTAGCAAAGCTCATATCATCCCTTGGAATTTTGGTTATCTGTATTGTTTTAATAATTCAGTCAACTTTGATACTGGCTTTTAGGAAAATTATAGAATCAAAGATTAGTAGTTGATCATTGTTTCTAGATTTTGAAAAGCCAATACTTTTCAACTAGTTATAGTTAACCGTAAATTTATATTAAAAAAACCAAGGGAATAATGCTCTTTTTTCTCCACTCCATTTTGGAATCTGGGACACACTGTGTGCTGTGCTTCCTGTGTGTTCTCCACTGCCTAGAAGCGGATGGTAAGAGTCTTTACTGATTACACACCTGCTGTAAGCCTGGTCAGTGAGTCCTAAAAGGCCTTTTTTTACCCCCCTAAAAAATTTAAAATGTGCCTGAGTTAGATTATGTAGTGAGAAGAGAAAAACATAAGCATTTATAACTCTGAAATGAACCTATAGCTTTTAAGGATAGTTAATACCAGAAACAAATACCAAAAGGAGGAAAAGCAGGCATTTAAAATTTGTACACTGTGACATGTTGAAATACCAAGACAGTAGGCTCAGATTTTTATTACATTTTTTAAAAAGTCACTCTGCCATTCTAGTTTTTAGATTACCTTCTTAAAGTATGACCAAAGGTTTGATTTTCTAAGAGATTGGTTATATTTTTGAAGGCAGTATAGGTTAAAAGCTTCTCATGAAAAAAGGCCATATATTCAAGAAGAATTTTGAATGGTCTAGAAACAAATACTGCACTAATTTAAAAGATCACATTGTTTAAGTCAGAGAACAAGACAGTTGGATGTAGCAGAGAAAGTTAGTGGTAATACTGGATTCACCTTTTTGTTTCTGTCATTGGAAGTCTATGGATGGACTAGAACTAGAAGGTACTTTAAGAAGTCATCTTGTGCACCTGGTTCTTTATTAGGGTGCATTCCCAATTCTTGGGAACCTTTCCAGAATCTACCTGTAAGAGCTTCATTTTAAAGATTGGTTTTATGGATCCTGGGTGGGGTTTAGGCATGTGTATTTTGGAAAATGTTTTCCCATTAATACTCTGATGGTCACACCTGAGTAGGAGCCACTGACTTAATTAAACCACTTCATTTAACAAGAAATTGAGATTCTTAGAAGTTGGCATTGGGTAGGTGTTCAGTAAATGGTCATTATGTCTGTTGTGATTCTATAATGTGGGCCAGGGTTGAGCTTCTGGAAGGGATTAAGACCACAGAGAGCTGGAGAGACTGGAGACGGGCAGGAAGAGAGGGAGGAGTGGGGTATGTGCAATGAAGAGTGGGTAGGGGAGTACTGGGGACCCCAGGTTTGTGGGAACCAGTAGTTAACTGGGTGTGAAACCATAGAAATGGATCATGTAAAAGATGTTTGAGATTTTCACCTGGTGATTTGTAGAAGTGTGGAAAATGTGCTAGGTTCTAAGGGATTTTAAATTTCTCTGGTATAGGTGGATAGAGCTCTCTAATGAGAGTTCAAGATTTATGAATGAGAGGAAATCTGAAGGCAGAAATAAAAGCTGTAGGAACCCCTATATCTAGATGAAGAGATGTAGAACCAATTATGTGAAGATCAGGCCAGCAGTCCTGTGGGGGGACTGGGATTGGTTAGTGTCAGTCACTGTGGAGAAGCCCTTGATTGGCCATTCAGGACTTTGTAGTCCGTTGGGAAAGTTTCAGTCATTGTAATGGGAACAACAAACTCTAATACTAGTTTAACACTTAGTAGATGCAGGCTCTGTCCAAATATACTATGTGCATATACATTTCTCCCTTTAAGTCCTAGTAACAACCCTACCAGATTAAGTAAATCGCTTATAGTCAAGACTGTCAGTAGAGTTTGGATTTAACGGAGACAGCCTGGCTCCATAGCAGACACCATTAGTTGCTGCACTGTGTTGTGGTAGAGGCAGAAGCCAGACTGTCACTGATAGAGGAAGAGAGAGAGAGTGAGTGGGCAAGTGATGGCTGAATACCTGGAGGTCAGGAATAGGGTTTAGATCACCATTTTTACAAGTCTTTAGGTGGAAAGAATTTTGGGCAAGTTGAACCTCTTTAGAGAAGGTAAGAAGCCAGTGGAGATAAGTGAAGGTGGATATGAGTGGAGTGCGGCTGGAGTGACAAGGCCCTTGGTTGGACTTGAGGTCCAGAGCAGGAGTGGAGGGAGGGCTTGCTTCCTCCTCAGACCAGGAATGAAGTTAGGCTTAGATATGGAGAGGGGACCAGAGGGCAGCTGAGGGAGTGCATGTCAGTTGACCTGTTGTCTGTCTGTGAGGGGAGCGGGCTGATTTATATGTAGTGTTTGGGGCTTTGGGTGACTATGAAATTAACTTAAGGTGGGATCAAGAAGAGTTTTGGAATTCTTTCTGTAGGGAAATTTATTGGTAGTTTAGAATAGCCTGGCTCTGAATTTCTATAATTTTATTTTCAAGCCCAAAAAGAGAAGTCTTAGAGAATTAAAAAAAGACAAAGGAAAAAACCCGTATTCTTGGATCCAAAATTGTTTAATTTCGTTAGCGTTGAGTCAGAGTTCTAGCAAGATTCCTTTTTTTATTTTAGTAATAACTTTTAGTTTTTACTTTTCTTCACCACTTACTAATGAAAGCTTTACTCTTTAGATATGAAGGAGGGGGCTTGTATTACCATCCAGGTACTTAAACCAACAAAGATGCTCCTAAAATTGTTTTCTAGACTCTCTTTTGGGTTCAACCACAAAATTAGATTCTAAGACAACATTTTAGACAGATCTTGTGAGCTTCTGTTTCATGATCCAAGTTTCAAATTTAAAATTAAAGTGAGCTTATGGCCATATCCACGTGTAACAAGATACATGATCAATTAGCACTGGCCGTTAAGCGGAGTGATGTTTTGTACATGACATTCAGGGAGCTCTCCCCTCCTACCCATTCCCCTCCCTGGTCACATAGGTCCCCATGGCCTTCTGGGATATAGAAAATTTCTTCTGCTACAGCATTAAGTAAAGGTGGGGTCCTGGAAGAATTTGGGTTGGTGTTTAGTTCAGAGCTTAGGCCCTGGGTGACCATTTCCTAGGTGTGCTCTTGGGAGCTTTTTTCTCAGTTTTCTTGGATCAGCTAAGTTTTAATGGTTTTAAAAGTGAAGGAGAATGGTCCTCCTAAATTTGTGGGCCTGTTTGAGCAGCTTACTGTATGTTGCCATGTATAAATGTGTTCCTGTGTATAACGTGCACCCACGTTTTTGGCCCAAACTTTAGAGAAAAAAATGTTTTGTTTTAATTCAAAATTTTATTTGTTTATATTTAGGTGCTTTTTTTTTTTTTGGTATTATAAAGACATTTTAGCATTTATTTTTTAACATTATGGTACAAGACATTTTATGTAAAAGTAATTACAAAACACAGGATATTGTTATTAATTTCTAGAGTTACACTTTTAACTCATAAGCATAAATAAAAGAATTAAAATTCCATAGGTGTGGAATTATTTTTCCCTCACAAATTTGGGCAAAAAAGTATGCATTATACCTGGCAAAATACAGTAATTTTCAAGTGGGTAAAGGCCTATGGTAGAGGTGATATGTGACCCAGGCTGTGGAACAGTGGTCTCAGGCGACTACATTAAGTATGTTCAGCGCGCGCGCACACACACACACACACACACACACACACACACACACACGTTAGGGTTACTGGCTATTTAAAGGAGTGGAGTCAGTTTTTCTCATACAGCAGCCAGAAATTGTTGAAAAGTAAATTACCAGTTTGTACATCATATCAAATGGTGGTTTGAGAATTATCGTAAGTTCATAAAGCAGAGCTACTCTGCTGGGTGTCAGCCTTGTTTGACATTATAGCTGACGAACACAAGTGGATGGATACACACGAGATGCTTGGTTTTTAATTGATTGATATGCAGCAAACAACTTTAAAAATGTTTTAATGTTTTCTGCTGTATTGGGCTCATTCTGTCTAGACTTGCATTAGGTCCAAGTATTAAATGAATTTTATCTTTTATTATTGCAGGCGTTAGAATCCTTTTCCTACTGGCAAGGCTGACAGTTGGTATTTGAACAGAAGGATCAAGGGACTGAATGGTGGTCACATTTACTTGGAAACACTTGTAATGCTTATCCAAGCAAAGAGGTGTTGTGTCTTCTCTTGCTTGAAGGAAACCCATTGTGATTCTACTGTGAAGATGAACTCTGTGGCAGACACCAGAGTGAATCATTCACAAAGCCCAGGGTACCTAGAGCCAGGTGTTTCATTTTCTGATAGTTTTCCTGCCTTTGGGAAGTTCTCGTAACATTAAGTTTGGACAGTTTTGTAGCACACTGTGTGTGTCATGAGGGACTCATAACAGAACATGGGTATACTGGTTAGTGAGTACTCTGTATCACAAAGTCTGATTCGTTGGATGGTTTGGTCATGGATACTGGGATGGCACTGTTTTTTAGATTCCAGGTAGAAGCTTTTTGTTCCTAGCATCTCAGAGATTGCATGTGGTTGGTTGATGCAAGAGACCAAGAAGAGCCTCCTTGGGTTTATTATCATTTATTTAGGAACCCAGAGCATTGATGGTGGAGACCTCTGTGAAGTGAGCTGTTTCTTTGGATAAGGGCTGCATGACCAGTAAACCTTGTTTGAGGGGTGCTTTTGAGTGTTCTGGGGGCATGAGTCTCAGCCTTCACTGATTAGTCTGGCTGACCCATGGGTCTGTGCTAACTGAGATGACCACTCTCTGTTGACAGTGTCCTCCCCATTCTTTGGGAAGGAGGGAAGACTCCCCATGTAGCCCACATGGGTCAGACCTCCGTATTTGTCCTGACTGACCTCATGCTTTCTTACCAGGAAGAGGAAGAACAGGAGGAAGAAGATGACGATGAAGATGATGACGACACTGATGATCTAGACGAGCTGGACACAGATCAGTTGCTGGAGGCGGAGTTAGAGGAAGATGACAACAATGAGAATGCAGGGGAGGACGGGGATAATGACTTTTCTCCCTCTGACGAGGAACTAGCCAACCTCCTAGAGGAGGGAGAGGATGGGGAGGATGACGACTCCGATGCAGACGAGGAAGTGGAACTAATCCTGGGGGACAGTAAGTCCAGGGCCGGCCATGGGCTAAGCCTTGGTGCCCAGGGGAAGGTTCCTTCCTGGTGTCAGCCCAGCCCACAGGGGAAGCCACACCAGGGTTCTGTGTCCTGTAACTGTGGAGTCACCCCTCTGGCTCGGTTTCCCATCTCTGATCCTCTGCTCTCCCACCAGAGTGTGTAACCAAGTGCTACCTCTCCTCTTTAAAGCAGAGGCTGGCAGACTTTCTGTGAAGGCCAGGCAATGACTGTTTACACTTGTTTATTCCTGAAAGGTCTCTGGGGCAGCCACAGGTCCCTCCTGTGGTGGTGTGAATGTGCCAGGGACAGATGCTTGCTCGCAACTGTCTACTTTTAGAGGGTGAGCCTGAGGTTGGAAGGCTAGAGGGTAGTTCTCGCCCGGGGGCAGAGCTGGCACTCTCAGAGGTGCTGTACCCGCTTCTTCCTACAGTTAAACAGAGAAATAAAAGCCCTCTTGCAGAGGAGCCCTTTCCTGTCTGCTTCTGCCTAATGCCTCTTAAAGGCCAGGGACAAATGTTTCTCTTTGGCTTCTGTTTTGTTTTGTACCCTACTCCCCCACCCCCAGTTCTTGGTTAGAAAGAACAATCTCCAATTTTTCCAGTAATTTCCTAGTAGGGCAGGTTTCTGAAGTCAAGTTGTCCCTGACTGTGCCAAGGAATCCTAAAGAAACCAGCTAATGGTTCTGAGCGCCCCCCAGCTCTGCATCTGCACTCTGCATGTTTCCAGAGGACACACTCAACAGCACCACTGTGATGTGTGTCACTGATGACAGACGCATGCTTGCTGTGGGCCTGGTTCTTCCTAGTGCTGACTGCCTGACTGGGGAGCAATCCCTGTGATATCCAGCCATTTTTCACGTAGCTAACCCAGCCAGCATCCTTATAACCACGGTAGGTACTGTGCCTGACATGCTGGCCACTAACCACTTGGGGCCATTAAAAATTTCATTTCCTCATTTTCATGTCCACAGTTAAAGTGCTCAGTAGCCACATGTGGCTACCATATTGAACATCACAGATATAGAACACTTATATCATTACAGAAAATTATGTTGTGCTGACCTGGGCCCAACAAATGCCAAGCCTCTTCATATAGATCAAACTTGTCCAACTCACGGCCTGCAGGCTGCATGTGGCCCAGGATAGCTTTGAATGCGGCCCAACACACATTCGTAAACTTTCTTAAAATGTTATGAGGTTTTTTTTTTTTAGTTCATCAGCTATCGTGAGTGTTAGAATATGTTAAGTGCGGCCCAAGACAATTCTTCTTCCATTGTGGCCCAGGGAAGCCCAAAGGTTGGACACCACTGCTGTAGATGTGTGGTTTTTGTAATCATTGAGTGTTTGGTGGTAGGAGAATGGGGGTGGTAGGGTAGAAGGTGGGGGGGTGGTGCCGGTGTATATTTAAGCACATATACAAGGGCTTCCTAGAAAAAGTCCAGCCATAAATGCCTCTATTTTTCTTATTACATGGCTGGATACTTTCTGGACAGCCCTCATTTAAAAGATTTCCTATTCCATGGTGACCTGAATCATTTTCTTTGGGGAAAATCTCATGCATGCTTCTAGCCCTCAAGATTGAAGGCAGCTGGCTCAGGGGGAGACTCTTACCTGGAGACTCTTACCTACGGCCTCTTGCCAAAGTTGTGCTTTGAGGCAGCTCTGTGGTGGCTAGGACGCAGCACCTCATGTCTGCTCATCTGCTGTTTAGCAGCTTCCATCTTTTCCACTGTGGAGGTTGAGGTGATTCAGTGGAGGACTTGCTTTGTCCCTAGGCATTGTCAGAGAGCCAGGTAATTGGGGCTAAGGGGCAAGGGACATGTGACAGTATTGATGCAAAGGCAAGTTTTACTGAACCCTTTGAAGATGAAGAGTGACACATGGGGCACAAGTGATCAGGTGGCTAGGGGAGCAGGCTGGGGTAGTGCTTCCGACATGAGAGTATCATTAATTTTTCCATTCTTAATTTGAATATAAAGTCACTTAAATTTGTATTTGGCTTGTAAAATTACTGTCTCTGTTAGTCTTTAACTGTTTAGTTTAGGAAATTCCTTCTTTGAAGCCCACAAGATAATCTGAAAACCCTTGATTCTATCAGTGATGACAATGTTACTTTACCTTGGTGGGAAGATGTATGATGTGAAAATGGCGTAATAGATGACAACTTGACATTTTAGCTTGGGCTCTAGAATTGAGGCGGTGACAAAGAGTTGGCATGTGCAGGATGTACACCATTGCTCTGTTTTTATAGTGACCCACTCACAACAGAGCAGACAGGGAGCATGCTCTGTGCCCTGGGTTTCCTGATATTTTGCTTCACGCTGATCCTCTAGAGCAGTAACTCTTAATCTTTTTAGGCTTATGGAGTCCTTGTAGGATATGCTGAAAGCTATCAAGACCAGGAAACCACATCTGTGTGTCCCCACCCAACCTTGCATGGGCCCTAGATCCCAGATACCCAGTGGTTTAAGTCCAGATACAGAAAACCCTAGCCCTAGGAAGAGGAACACCTTGACTCTGAGGTCTTTGTGTTTCTCTGTTCCTGTCAATTCTGCCTCCAAAAGCCTGTATGTTATAGATCAGCAAGTTAAATATTGCATAAACATTGCACATTTATATCTGGACAGCCTTGCCTCAAAGGGCCTCTCAAAAGGAGGGGTCCTGAGGAGGATGAGAAAAAGGCTAACTAAGGAAGGTAGAGAAAGGAATCCTGCTACCTGGCCAACTAGGAGGGGAGATAGTGCCCAGGCCCTGAGGTTCTCTCAAGCCTGCGCCTGACAATTGCTCAAAGGAGATTGTGTTGCATCCTCATCCAGCTGCACCCCTTAGATGCAGGGCAGGATTAGGACTCTTAGCAGCTACATAGCTGACACTTAGAAAGGTCTCAGGTGGTGGGTCAGCATTGCTGGCCCTTGGGGGTACTCCGGAGATCTGCTGTGGTCCCTGAACACAAAGCAGTGCTTGGCTCTGGGGAGCAGGCCCCACCATTCCCTGCTGGCACTTCCTTTGGGTGTTCTTGGAGCAGGGAGGATGATGAGGCGATTTGGATCAGCGGGTCAGGTGTTCGTTCTCTGCTCTTTCCATCCTGTTTCCCTCCTCACCAGTAAAGTCAGGCTGTGCTTGTGCCCTTTAGACTCAGGAACACTGATGTTCCCAGCCATCTCTTTTGCTCATTTTCTGGACCTTCTTGTGTCACAGCCAGGCTTCTCTCAGTTTTACTTTATCCACTTCAGTTTTCTTCCTAAAGAAGATTGTAGTGAATGGAGGGTTTGGGAACATCCTTCGTCCTGAACATCTTCCTTAGCTGTCTGGGAAAGGCTGATGGCGAATTGTATAGAACCAGTGGCTGTCCCTTTCCCGTTGGAACCCCAGGGCCTGTGGGCATTTACAGGGTGTCAGATCAGGGTCTGTCTCTTCCCTGGCCACCTTGTTCAAATCACTTCACGGCTTCCTGCGATTCGAGTAATCCAAATGGGCACTGAGGCCTTTGCCGTACCTCCACTTGGCATATGCTGAGTCCTGATGAGCTGGGGACTAGGTTCCTCTCTGATTAGGCTTAGCCAGACATGGCGTATCTGATTCCTGTTGAGGGTGCTTTTAGCTACTGTCTAGTTTCATCCCTAATGGATCCTTCTAAAGGTGGTAATGTGCTCTGTCTGAGCTGATCAGAGGGCTCATGTGCAGACACAGTGCCCCCTTCCTGGGCTTCCAGGCTGCTTCTAGCATTCCTCTCCCATTGCTGCATACTGGCCTGCACCCTTGGTGGGAATTTGTTCCCTGCAGATTATATTCTGACACTGCGGAAGAGTGAATCTTAGGTTGACTATCTCTGCCTTTGTGAGGTCTGAGAAGAGTTAAAGAGAGATCTCACTCTTGCTGAGCCCAGCCTGTCTTCTTCATGGTCCTGGGGGCAGGCAGGCCTGTGCCAGCCCTGCCCCTCTGCAGCCATTCAAAGCCCCTGGTGGGAGCCTGAGAGGAGGGCCTGCCAGGCCCCTTCAGGGCCTCCAACGCAGGGAGACGTGCTAGGACTCAGAGGGCTCTCATCCAGGTCCTTGGAAAGGTAAAGCAAGAGGTCCCAGGGGTGACTCACCCCTGTTGTCAAGAAGTATATTCTCCAGAGCCAGCTCCAAGGAGTTAATTGATGTGTTTTCCTCTTTGTGGAAACTGTTCGTTAGCCTCGCTTAGGCACAAATGTATACATACACAGGTGCTTCCTTCCTTCTTAAAGCTTCCTGTAAGCCTAGTGCATAATCCAGTGTCTCCCTTTGCTTACCTTGCAGCCGACAGCTCTGACAACTCTGATCTGGAAGATGACATCATCTTATCTCTGAATGAGTGAGGAGCCGTCACCACATGGGAGAGTCTTGGCAGGCGAGAAACTGAGTCAGATGAATTCAGAGCACCTCCCCCCTCCCCAGCCCCCCCCCCAGGGCTGTCTTTTAAGGCACTGCATGGCCTGTACTCAGAGGACTGTAGCTTAGAGTGTCAAGGGGCCTGAGGGCCCTTTCCAACAGTAACCACCACCAAGACAACAGGGGTTAGGTCCCCGTCTGCTTCCCCTTCTCCCAGGATGGACGTAGCTTTCCTTAAGGAAAAAAAAAAACCAACTTGTCTCTGGGGTTATTTCACAGTATATTTTCTTTGTATAATGTTCTTTACTTAAAGAACAAGAAATAGTTTTTTATAAAACTTAAAAACAAACAAAAAAAAAAGCCAGGCATTTGTAACTGAGGGTATGAACTTATATCCACCAGGTCTCTTGTCCCTGCACTTCATTTTCTATGGAAGAAAATGACCTCTAAAGAACAATATAGAGGCGTTTTTACATACGTATTTAAATGAAAAGGAAAATCGTGGTTTCTTAAATTGATAAGGATTAAGACTATTTTATTATAAATATAATATATGATTTTTAACCTGTTTTGTTGCCTCATCTGCTGTCAGGTTAATTTGCTTTCCTTGGTGCCCAAGCTTGTTCGCGGAGTAAACGCCTAGCTGTACGCAGCTTCGTGGTCTGGGCAGTGAGGTCTGTGTTGGTGTCGCTTCTGTGGAGTTCAGGGAACTTAGGATATGAGTTCACTCCCTCTATTTTTCTGTCATTCAGTTTTTCAAAAATCTTTTTTTCTTCTCTTTCTCCCCATTGTGGAAATTATAAATCAAAGGCCTTTTTCTTTAATGTAAAGTGTATTTATTTAAAAAAATTACAAAATAAACTACCAGTCTGTCTTTGTTTATGGCCTTTCCCTGTCCTCTTTTCACCAAAGCGGGTCTGGCCCTTTCTTTGCAGTTCTAGACAGGCCGCAGAGAAGACGCCTTCCAAGAGGCAGTCCAGGATGCTGGTGAGGACACACACTGCCCAAGTAAAGCGCTCTGCTCTAGGTGAAGGGTGGCTTAGCCCGTGTCTGCAGCTCCCCACACAGGGACTGTCTTTTTGTAAGAGTGCCACACAGCAGGCCAAGGATGGGGTTCAGGGCATTGTCCACTGTGGACACATCTTTCTGTCCCTAGGTTCTGAATCAGAAAAGCAGCTCTGGATTATAGTCTGGGGATGTTTTGGAGGAATGAACTGGCAGAGCTCAGGGGTGAAAGCATTTTGGTCAGACCTGTAGTTGGGTGACTGTCAGTATGCTTCCTGAAAGGCAGTATCATAGTGATTTGAGCAGTTTAGGAGCAGCTGGGGCTTGCTCAGGCTGGGTTTGCAGACATTTCGCAGGCCCCTAAAACTGGCCTATGGTTAAATCGTGCTGCTACGAGGGACTGTGCCAGGTGTTCTCACCCCTACAGCCACCCTACCTTCCTTCTCATGATCAGTAGGAGGCCTTAGTCCCTTTCTTCCTTTAAGTAACAGCTTCTCGGTTTTTATTATATACGTATTATACAGCTGAAGACCTTTCCCCTTAGCTGAGACAAGAGGGGACAAATTTGGTTGTGCAGTAAACAAGACAAGTCTGAAACTCACAGGAGCTGGGGAAGCCCTGCTGGGCTCAGACCACACCGAAGTGGGCCTGCAGCGTGCAGGTGCTTCTTGGTCCAGAGAGCAGAGGGCTCAGTCCCTAAGCTGCTTCAAGCCTCAGCTTAAATAGGTTGCTAACACCTAAAGAGTAGAACAGTTTGACTGCTGGTGCTAAATGGTTAGAAGAAAACAGGTTAAAAGTCAAACAGTAAAAGCACTATATTCTTGTCATTAACCAAGTTACTGTCTCCTCGAACTCTGCCAGCTCTTGGGAGGACCAACCGCCAGGTCCCTTGAGTGGCAATGGGGACCTCCAATAGGAAACATAATTCTGGTTGACCTGGCAACACACCCTTAGGGACGTACCTAAGGAAACATCAGCTCTTTCTTAAAAATCTCCCAGGCCCCAGGCTCTGAGTCACTTAAGAGGAAATGTGAAACAGGAGCACTGAGGCAGGCTTGGCCTTGATTTTGCTGCACAGGATCCAGCCCCAGGTGGAGGCCCTGGCTGGCTGCAGTGCAATTCACTTTCTGTCCTGGAGCTCCAGGGCCAGCCTTACCCCAGGGCTTCACCACCTGCCCCACCTGCCCTCAGCAGTTTGCTGGCTTGAGGCCTTGTTGAGAAATGATAGTCATAGAACCTGTTCTGAGTCAAGGGAAAGAAGTGGTTGAGAAGTAGGTACAGGGGAGAGGTCACATAACAGGTTGTCAGTTTGTGGTTCCAGAGAGCACTCATCCCTGAAAAAGGGTGGACAAGGTGAGGGTCGAGATGTCCTCTCCAACCATATTTTTTAGGTTTCTGTTTGAAAACGAGGAGGCAGAGTTCAGAGACCTGAGCACCCCCTTGATGAAAGCACCGTGCAGGGCAGTGCTGGCCTGTGACCTGGCTCTTGTCTACTATCTGCAGGAAGCCCTGCAATGTGCCCGTAAGCCCCCACCCCTCACTCTAAACAAGGCGATGCCCACTCCTGCTGCTGGCAGTACCAACTGTGCCCCCAGACTCACTGAGATAGCTGGCAGCAGTGGCCTCAGCTAGGTACAGAAAGGCAAATGAACATGTTTAATGTGTCTTTCCTTGTGTTAATGTTTTGTTACAAACAAGCTTATTCTCTCGTGAGCACCAGCTGAAGCCCAGTGAGCAGTGCTTCCTCAGGCACCTTTCTGTTTAAATGTCCATGGTCTCAAAGACACCCAGCTTTGCTGTCCTTGTGGAGAGCTGTGTGTTCTCTAGGCTGCTGCACTGAGCTCCAGCCCCAACTCATGAATTGTCTCAGGCCATCCCAACAGTCACCTGCACTGCCTTGAGCCAGCTGGGGTAGTGGACCAGACCTGGAGAGAGGATGGCATGGCCAATGGAACCACAAGTCGTCATTTGTGGGCTTGTTTCTCTCACAGGAGCTTCTGTCTCCCTCAGCCCTGACCCTTCTGGAACATCTAAACTGCCACACGTGCATTCAGTGGTATTAGAGCTGTGTTCTGTGGTGACAAGTGCTGTATGACACTGGCTTTGTTTGCCAGTGCCAGCCTTGCTACCTTATCCTCTGACACAACTTAATGCTCCTGCAAGCCATCTTTCCTTGTGAGCTCAAGCACACTCCATGTTCCTCCCCCAGCTTGGCTGCAGTGGCTTTGAGCTCCAGCACTGCCCAGCACCTCGGAGACAACACCCTACAGAAGCATGGCTCATCCAGTGGTCTCCACCTCATCAGTGTCAAGGCAAGGGGCTGAAGCACACTCTTCACCTCGCCTGTGGCGAAGTGCCATCAGAGTACCTTCCTAACCTGCAGCATCAAAACATTCTTCAGGGATTCAGTGTTCCCCACTAAGATCTAGGGTCTCGGCACAGGCCTACTCCACACTGACATATCATAGCTCTGAATAACCAGCGGAAGAACCGGAAATTCACTAACAGCAGGTACTGTTCAAGAATTAAGGAAAGCTGCCTCCCACCCTTCATTCCAGCATTTGGTCTCCAGTGTCTCTGGGAGGCTGAATTGAGAGGGAGGCTGTGCAGATCCGTGGCACCAAGACTCCTTGGCATTGATATTGCACTGCTCCTGCCAGTGACCCACTAGACCACACAGCTGCTGAAGACCACCTGCTTTCACAAAGGCCTTAGGGTTGGGTGCTTTTGTCCAACAGCCGCAGCTCAAGCTGACGGACTCATGTTTAGGGCAGGGCAGCAAAACCCCAAAACTACCACAGCTGCTGGCTACAGACCTTAGGCTTGTGTCCCCTTGCTTTGTATGGGCTCTGTGCAGGCTGTCATGGCAGAGGCCAGAGAACAAACTGAAGCCCACCTGCCCTCAGTCAAGATAAAAACAAATAGGAATACAGTCCTGACTCAGCTCAAAGAGCTAAGGGGCTGAGAGCAACCAGTGCACCAGGACTATGAGATATGCCAGTGCCAGGAAGATGACTTAGAGCAATTTGTACATGTGGTGGGGAAAAGTCTTCCATCTTTGAGAAAAAAACTTGATTAAAAGAGGATTAAAAATCCATCCTCTGACAAAGGCTTTACTGACAAACTTCCCATACAGTTAAGTCAAAAGATAAAAAAATACAGAACACAGCAGACAGTATCTTGTACACTAGAAATTAACATGATGGGAGTCCCTTCTCATTGCTGTTAAAAAAAAAAAAAATCCCCAAAACCTCAAGACTTAGTTTTGGTGGGAGACTTTGATCCCCCATCAGATGAACCAAAACAACCAGAGATTTCAAACCAAGAGGGTGGGACAAGAGGCCAGGGATTAGGTTTTAAAATAACTGCTTTGTGACAGAAGTGTGCAGCTGGAAAAGACAGGTTCGGGCTAGGCAGTGTCCCTTACTATAACTATCACCATGTGTTCTTCTTCTAGCTTGCCCAATGTCCTTAGTGCTGACTGGAGGTACTGCTGTGAAAAGTCGCAGGGCGGGAAGGCATAGAGCATGCCGGTGCTGTCTCTGCCCTTGGACCCACCCACTGGCAGGCTGATCACCCCCGCGGCCTGCTTCTGTTTCAAGTAGGAGACCAGGTTCCTGAGAAGCCGCCTCTGTAGGCCTGGCTCCACCGTGGGCATCCCCTCAGTGCCAGGCCCACTGGGGGTTGCCTGGGTGGCTAGCAGCACTGCATAGCCGTTGGGGCTCCCCTGCTTGATGCGTCGTGTGACCTCGTCGAGCTTGGGCTGGTCCAGTCGAAGGCGCTGGGCAATCTTCAGCTGAGTCAATTTACTCCCAGAAGTGTGGTCTTTGAGGAGACCACTAATCACCCCCTGGTCCCCCTCTAGGATGTGCATAGATGTCGGGAAGCAGCTGTTTTTCAACACTAGAAGCCCGTTCCAACCCAGCTCCAGCGTCTGCGCATACTCTGAAAGATTCTTGAGCTTTTTGGTCTCGTGTTTTGGCTCTTCCAAAGGCTTGGGTTCAGTCTCAACGGTCCGATGATTGCGCTCGCTCTCACGTGTTTTCTTCCCGTGGGAAGAGTCTGGAGCCTCGTGGTGGTGGTGGTGGCTCCGCTCTTCGGCCCCGTGTCTGCTGTTGCTGAGGGAGTTGCTGCTCGACTCCTTGGTCCCTTCACTCGAGTGATTTTCCTTGCGGCTGCGCTCAGGGGTGCGGTCGGAGCCTCGATCGGCCTGCCCACAACCCTTGGTCCTGCTTCGTTCCTCATAAGGGGAGTGGGTTGTCCTCCCGCGGTCACTGGAAAGGCTCCTCCGCTTCCGCCTCTCCTCCCAGGGCTTGGGCAGGCCCCGGTCCGCATCTCCTCCCCAGCGCTCCCCACTCCGGCTGCGCACTGAGCGGCTGTAGCCCTCCAGGTTGTTTCGGCGGTCAGAGCTTTTACTGGGGCTGGCCCAGTCCCCTTCCAAAAAGGTCCGGTCTCGGTCTGAGTACAGCAGGTGTGGGGGGGTCCTATCCCGCACCCGCAAGTCGGCATCCAGGTTTCGGTGCCGGGTATACCCATCTGGGAGAAGCTCGTAATTCACAGGGAGCGGGGAGGGCTGGTACTGCTGGGGATACCGAGTCTCCTCTGCTTTGGCAAAATCCACGCGCAGCCTGCGGTCTGGACCACCCAAGGGAAAGCCCCTCATTTTAGCACAGGCAGCCTGGGCTGCGTCCAGGCTCTCGTACTGGATGTAGGCAAAGCTGTCTCCTTTGACGTGATCGATGGTTCGAATGCTCCCAAAGCGGTCAAACTCCCGGGCCAGAGCCGCCAGTGAAGTGTTAGGTCCCAGACCACCAACCCAGAGACGAGTGGTGGGGTTGGCCTTGCCATAGCCGATCTTGATGGGGTTGCGGCCAATCACCCGACCTGACATGGCCACCTTAGCTCTGTGGGCCATGTCCAAGTTCTGGAACTTGAGGAAGGCGTATGCACCGCCCTGGCCCCGGGCGGGTCTTTTGATGACCACCTCCTCAATGATACCATACTTTTCGAAGGCCCGTCGCAGCTCCACCTCCGACACGCTGTGGTCCAGGTTCCCAATGAATAGGTTGCGCGTGGCTCGCTGGTCATCCTCTGGCATCAGGTCCTCCTCGCACACGGATGGGTAGCCATACGGGCGCCCTCGGTCGTCGTACAGCCCGTAGTAGTCTAGGGCCCGCTCCCGAGATAGTCCAACAGCAGCAGCGGCAGCAGCATCCAGGGCAAAGGCTGCAGCTGCAGCGGCGTGGCGGGCGCGGGGCTCCCGCAATGGCGGGGCAGCGACGGGGGACAGTGAGCGCTGCTTGTACTGGTAGCCGCCGTGCAGCGGCAGGTAGCCGAGTGGGTCTGCGGGTGCGGGCGGCCCTGGGGGCGGTGTGGAGGCAGCAGCGCTGCTGCTGCTGCTTCGCCGGCTGCTTCCACCGCCGCCACCGCGCAAGTAGACGGGCTCCACCTTGAGCGGGCGGTCGTAGAGCAGTAGCTGGCGGGCCAGGGCGTGCTGGCGGGCCTCGCGTGCGTCCTGCGGGTGCCGGAAGTTCACGTAGGCAACGCGGCCCAGCTCAGGCGTGTGCGACAGGCGCAGGCTGATTTCTCCGAAGCGCTTGAACTGGTGGAAGAGCCGGTCCTCCAGATGCTCTGCAGGCAGCGCGGGACTCAGGCTGCTGATAAGCAGCGTCTTGTACTCGGGTGCTGCTGCTGACGAACCGGGACCTGAGGGCTCGGCCCCGGGCGGCGGCGGCGGCGGCGGCGGCAATGGAGACGCGCGGGGCGAAGCGCCTGAAGCGCCGGGGTCCCCCGAGGCCTTGCCGCCGCGTCCGCCGCCACCGGCGCCCGAGCCTGAGGAGCGGCCGCTGCTCGCACGGTGATTTGCGTCCCCAGCGCCGCGGCCGTCGCGATGCCCACCCCCGCTGCCTCCGCTACCGCGGGGTTTGTCTCGGGTCCGCGTTGGAACGGGGTGTTTGGCGCCGCCCGAGGCCTTGTGCACTGCCCGCCGCCCGCCCGCCTCCGCCTCCCGTTCGCGCTCCCGCGGCCGCTTGGCTGATGATGACGAGCCGCGCCCGCTCGGGCTCGAGTCTCGCTCACTCTGCCTCTTCATGGCGCCGGCGCGGCGGGCGGGCGGGCGGCCCGCAGGTGTCTCACAGCGGCGGCGGCGGCGGCGGCGGCGGCGGCGGCAGCGGAGGCAGCGCCCCCGGCGCCGCCATCTTGGACAAAAGGAATCGGCGCCGCGGCGGGGCGGGAGCGGAGCCCAGGGGCTGGGCCTCGCGTTATCAAGCTGCGCCGGCGGTGCCACGTGACCTCGCAGCGGGCGGGGCGAGAGCTGCGCCGGTCTTACGACATCGAGTTGCGCCGCTTCGCACCACGTGACCCCGCGACAGGCGGGCGGGAGTAGCCTAGTGGTGATCTCTGGCGCCACCGTGTGGTCAGCATGGCCGAAGCTTAGGGGTACCCTGAGTTCAAGAATCCTGGTAGGCTGGCTCTCACCGCCCCAGGACCTAGCGTCTGTGGGCGCTGGGGGCCAGGGCCTTGACCTAGTGGTCTCTTTACGTGGTTATCACCCCAGTCCCTCCCACGGTATCTCCTGATTGGTGTCTGGGATACAACCCCAAGAATTGGAGCACTCGGCTCCCTAGGCCCTGTCGGTAACCCACAGCCCACATCTGGGGTATCCTGTTACGTTTCACTTGCCGTGATTCACCGAAAGGCCATGACCATGGCATGTAGAGGGCGACCCCTGTTTAGGCCCAGGCGCATAAACCAGAGACAACAATCCTGCAGTTTACAGGGTGGGTATAGGCTCCTTGGCACCAATGGGCGCAAGGAAATGGGCTCAGAACCAAGGGCAAAGAGAAGGCCAAGCCCAATAGTTCCACAAATTGCCATGCTTACCTCTCGCTGGCCAGGACCCTCCCATCCACCTCCAGGGGCTGGACTTCTCTAGAGGTGAGGTGAGCTGGGGAGAAGCTAACCCACCTTCAGGTACAGAAACCATGTGGTGGGAAGCGTACATTTTCCCTCTTCCCACAATCGGAAAGCAGCTCCTGGAGCAGGTAACGCAGGTGCAAGAAGTGAAGCCTTAGGAGAAACACCTGCAACACTGCATGACCTCCTGAAATCTGCTTCCAGAGGGGAGTTAACTCCTTCCTAGATAACCATGGGGTTCAGCCCTAGAGTAGTTGGGCTGTTTCCCCTCTTCTGTTAAGTGTGGCCTGGTGGACATGGAAACCACGAGCACAGACTAGGGTGGTTAAGTCGAGACAGCGCCATCTTCGCAGACTTCTGGCTCCAGCCATCGATTTTCCCAGCACCTTTCATGGGCTCAGGACACTGTGCTTATCAGTTAACAGCCCACTTAATTCTCCCACAGGGAAGCCTTGGCCTGAGAAGTGGTCCAAGCTTCTTGCCTTCCTCTCAGACACCGTGTTGCAGAGGTGTAAAACATGGGCCTGCTGCTGCTGAGGACTCACAACAGGCCGAAAAGGCCCCTTATGTAGGCAAACTGAATGCAGGAACTGCACAAATCTGAGGGCAGAGCAAGCCCTTGGTGAGCACCGTTTCTTAGTCCTTCCCTTCAAGTGGCCTCTTCAGCTCAAGGAGTAGTGTTTCCACTGAGCCACAGCTCATGCCGCCAACCGGGTTTCCCAAGCACCAATCCCACAGAGAGCAACTGAAAAAACTAGTCTTGGGGACAAGCCCTGTTACACTTATCTTGGGTACACCAAGGCAGAAGGCAGCCTCTCACTGGCTTTCCTGCTCGTACTGAGCCTGGGTATAAGCCCCTGCCTTGTACATCAGACTCAATTCCCTGTGGCTCACAAGAGGACATGCAGCCTCCAGCCCACATGTGAATGAGACAGTAACTGCGGGCTGGGGGATCAAGCTAGCTGTCTCTGGGGCTCCCCTCCAGCCCTGCGCAACCCCACAGCCCATGTCCCACCCTGGTATTTCCAACACTGATGGCTGAGGGACAAATATGAATACACCTGAAAACTCTTGTAAACTGGAACACATAAACCAGTGGGGTCTTCACTAGGGGTAAAACCCTATTTCAGTATTCACTTTAATTTTCCAAGGACAGCTAGAAATTTTCTTCCTTTAATAAAAAAATCCCAAACACAGTTTGAAGTCCTAGAGAAAACCAGCAACAGAAGGAAGTAGATTCCCTGATGGGGCCGCTGGAGAGCCAGCATCATCAGGAAAGCTCCAGTCTTCACACCTGACATTGTCAGGAGCCCGCCTAAAAAATAAATTACAAAACGCTGTTGGGGAAGACACAGCTGAACTGTTTTTTCCCCTCAGTGCAGCGGGGATGGGGCAGACTACAAATCAGTCCGTGAACTGGCTGCCTTGGGGGCATATTTAGGCATCAGTTCATTAATCTTCCGGATGTAGTCAGACTTCTCTGCACAGCCTTTGCATGTCTCTCCCCAGTCGTCCAGGATCTTCTTCAGTTCTTTAACTCGGAGCTTCTTCAGGTCCACTGTGCTCAGGTCAATCTGCTTGTCTGGAGAGAGGGGAAGGAGAGTAAACAGCTGGGTGGGGGTGGCCAAGCCTCCCAGCAGTCCCAGGCTGGATCACCCTGCACAGCCAAACCACCCTTTACACCCCTTAAACAAGCAGCCCTCCTGCTAGTAGGAGATAGTTCCAGACACATACAGGTGTGGCAAGGCCCACTGCCCTCTAAAGACAGGGAACTGGTCTCGGCCCCCTCATCAGAAAGGCAGGCCTTATGCTGGCAGTGTCCACCACAAGACATGCAGTGTTGCCAGGGTCAGGGATGGAGATCACATGGTCCTTACAGGAGGAAGCTCACAGGAGGAATGTGGCTCCTACTCCCCCAAGTGTCTCTTAAATCGCCATGGTAGAGGTCTAGTTGCTGTAAAATGACAGCTCCATGCTGACAGAGCAGATGGATCCCTCTGACCCAATTCCCCAGCACAGGCCCCCCTGATCAGCCCTTGAGTCCGCTGACTCTCCATGACCTCAAGCCAAGCGCACCTCTTCTAGGGTCACTATTAGAAGACTAGACATTCCTGACACAAGCGGGCGAACACAGGCCCTCAAGTCACAACAGAACATTGGTGCCATTGACATTTTATAGATGAAGACAACTATTCGTGGCCCGGACTTTCCCTACCAGAGACCCAGCAGGAAGGACACTATGGTGCCTGCAACTCCTAGGCTTGTCCTTTGGGACACAGCACTTTTTTTCAAAATATTAAGTCACTAGGCCTTCAGAGCTTGCAGCCAGAACTTATTAAACCCAAGGATGTCAGATCACATCCCTTCTCTGCCCCCAAACCAATGTACCCAACTTTACCCAGACTAACAGCCAGTTCTTCACCAACCTACAAGGCCCACCTGTCACATCATTGGCTACACTGCTCAGCCTATTTCCTCTGCCTGGAATGCTTTTCCATTAGCTGTCCCCTTGGCCAATGCCCACCTCCCTCAAAGTCTGAAATGTCACCTCAGTTGAGACCTATTCTGACCCGCACCACCTCATCCCTGCCATTTAGCACCATCTACTGTAAACAGCCATATAATTCACTCACCACAGGCTCTAATTCATCACCCAACTACGAAGTTGACTCCACAATGCCTGAGTTCAGAGGGCACAGTGTTTGTGAAATTAGGCAGGGCCACACTCACCATATTTCAGCTCACAGATTTGGCTGTCCTTCTTCTTGAGTTTCTCACAGATCTTCTCCACAGGGATGTGGTGGGCCAGGGGCTTTGACACCTCATTGATGATCTTGGTGGCTGCATCATCTGTGGCCCCAATGTAGTAGCACTGCAGTAAGAAAGGACAATAGCCTTTAGGAGATGCCGCTTGAGAGCTGTCTCCTCCAAAATATACTGACATTGCCAAGCATCATCTTTTGCTGCCAGAGCCTCACTGTCCTAGGCCCTGCCTACTGACAGTCAGATGTGATCAGTATAAACTTTGAGCTCTTAATACATGCTCTGTCCCAGAGCTGACGGCCACCAGTAAGTTTAAGAGTCACTGGGGTTCAAACCTTTAAACAGACAGGCAAACTGGACTGCCAGGAAATTCTAGCTACAAAGCCATCGTTTCTCTAGAACTCTTGTCCTCGATTCGGCCCTGGCCTACCCTGTGCACACTTTGTTTTCTTCTGTCCTCACATATGCTAACCTTGTTCTGGCCTCTGGGCACTCACACTGGCTGGTCCCTCTGCCTGGGATGCTCTTTCCACACCAGAGTGATAACCGTTTCACAGAGATTCCTGACTACTCTGTACCTGACCTCTCTACCCTACCATCCCAAGTCCATTTTTCTTCATGAGACCCATTCCTTTGCATCATCTGTTTGTCTGTCACTCTCTTCCTTGATATTCCCAGTGCCGAGCATAGAATAGATGTTTAATCAATACTAACAGGATTAAAAAAACAAAACGAAACAAAACCACAATAGTAGAGAAAGAAAGCACTTCAGTTCAGCATTAGCTCACGGGCAGATCAAATTCAGGCCTCCTGAATAGACAGGTGGGCAGGGCATTTTGTCCAGGCCTGTGAAGCAGAGGGTTTAACACACACCAGCCAGGGCCAGTTGGGAGGGTCACCAGTTACTCACCAACCGATTCTCTTTGCCTCTTGCTTCACGGCAGAATTTTATAAGTTCTTTTTCAATAGAGGGTGGTGAGAATGTGACATCTCTGTCTTTGAGGTCCTGGTAAAATTTTCCCAGATAAGAAACACAAACTGGAAAACAGAGGAAAGGGAGATGCTCAGCAATCAATGACCCAGTTGCACTACAACTCACCAGGAAGAAACTCCCGCAGCAATTTTAACAGGAGACACGGAAAGACGTGAGTTTTTCCATCACCAGTTTTTCTTAGATACCATGATTGGACAGAACCCAGCTCCTGTGCCGGGGTCTCCTGGTACACTCAGGGCATGCGGGGAACAAACAATGCCCACAAAGGCTCCCCTCTGCTTCTTCCATAAAGTTTAAGCCCAGAATGAACGTGTCCTTGACATGGATTCATTGTGACCTCATAAATGGACAGACTGGAGACCGAAGAGAAAAATGATCCAGATGCTGCCCACTTCCAAATACTCCACCGAGCCCCAAGGTGCGGCTTCACAAACCCACCAGACAGTGCGGTGCCCAGAGCCGCCCTCAAGACTCCCGACCAGGGCGCTCCTGAGAGCCTCTGCCCAGTGATGGAGAAAAGCAAAAACTCCGGCGTTATCTGTTTCAGGCCAAGTTTTCATCACGATCTAGCACCAACTTTTTCTCGTCGGACCAATGTTTTCGAGGCCCAGGAAATGTTTCTTAGGCCCGGCGTCAGCCTCTCTGCGAGCGAACCCGCTGAGACCGACCGCCACCGCCGGTTCCAGCCCCGGCCTCGCGGCGGTTTGGTTGCATTCAGCACCTTACCTTCACAGTCGCCTGGCCGTAACGCCCGGCTGCCCGGCAGCACGCTGAGAGCCAGGGCTAGAGCCAGAGCCAGAGCCACCGCCAGCCCGTGCGAGGACCACATCCTCCTCCTCCTCCTCCACCGCCGCCGCCGCCCGACTGAACCGCGCCCGCCGCGCTGCGCTGCCTCCAGGTCCCGGCCGCGCGCCGTAGCTTCCCATTGGTGGACG